>JANTFA010152740.1:0-11012 GCA_026413405.1 Phytosciara flavipes
TTTTTTTTGGCAATAAAACGGAATCCATTATTAAGGTTCATAGGTCATCCGATACCGATTGGTAGCAATGCGTCCAAACCGATCTGTCGCCGTTATTGTGCGAGACAAATTTTACATTTCTTCTGCTCGGAAAATTTGATGCAAGTAAAATATCCTCGACCAATACACTTCAGGCATGAGTGGTCATCTGAATAGAGTACGGAAACTTGACAGTGTGTCATGCATATTACAAACACTGTCAAACACGTCTTCATATAAAATAGTACCCTCTTTGACAGTCGTTCACTTTTCAACTCATGCCTGCAGTGCGTTGGCTCGACCAAACACGTTGAGGAGTAATGAGGAACTGGAATAGTTGCGCGTAGAGACTGAATATATGTGTACGGCATCGCGTTGCTCTAAATTAACTTCTTTGTTAGTTGTCGACTAGAATTACGCTGATGTCAAGCATTATAACTTCTCGTTAACCGAAGAATATACGGGAAATTAATTATTCATTTTTTGATGTGTTGATCCATATTCATGAAGTCTAAGTAGATGGATATAATATCATAGGGAAGAGGTACAATGCGCCGCACATGTAGGAGAATGAAATCGTAAAAAGTTGTAACTTTCCAGCGAGTCCTTAACAGATTGTTCCTGCGAAACAGTCGGACGACCAATCGTTTTCACTTTGCTGTATTGTCTCATCTCCGTCATTGTTGTGAACTTGAATAATCATTTCTGACATAATTGTATCCTTCCTATGCTAAGAAAATAAATCCCCGAAAAGCCGGTATCAATTGCGGAGAGAGCCTTCCGAATTTATCTTAAATCAAATGTGATTATGTATACACACTGGTAATTCGTTTTGCTTGTCTTCTATTGATTAAATAGAATGGCTATGATACCATCAATAACACCCCCGAAGACATATAGAAGAGAAGTGGAGAGGCAGAGTAAATACACACAATAAAATTCGTATTTATCTCCAGTATTTTTATAATTTGCGAAAAGTTTTGCTCGAATAATCTACTCTACCCAGTCGTCGTATATGAGTACTTTTCCTTCCCTTTGCTATTTCTGTTTCTAGGTCTGTTTGTTCAAATACAACGAAGTTATTGTAGTGTGTTTATGGCATATCGTAGTGAAGTTATTTGGATGGTTGCTAGAAAAATCGATAGACTGTTTTTTGGGCTGACATAATGGAAATTAAAAATTTAAACTGTTTGTGTGTCACGGCTTTCTAGCCTTTCCAATACGTTGCCTTTTGTAAAACTCAAAATAACTTTCATCACAACAGCTTAGAGATGTGCGGTCCGAGGTTTTTCTGAGGCCCGGCGCGAAAATCATTTTCGAAGCACGATCCAACCCAGTCAGACCCAGCTCGGGCTTTTTACGGGCAGTCCAAAAAAAGAAACTCGTCATAAAAACAGAATTGGAAATTTTGAGATTCAAAACTTGTTTTTCACAAAGTGACGAAAAAAGTGACATGTCTATGACGAGTTATGAAACCATAAATGTACTTTTAGGTATCAGAAATTACTACATTTTGCAACATGACGATTTACTCAGAACTGATTTTGTTCTGGTCAGCTACTGCGTCAAAAGCAGTGGTTCCGTGAATTGATAATTTTATTGTAAAAATAATTAAATTTTTGATATTTCTGGTGTTTATTGAAATTAGAAAAGGTCAAACTAAATCCTGATGAAGCACAATGGGCGCAATGGAGGCCTCCGTGCGAGATCCTCGACGGAAATGTAGAGGATAGCTATTTTAATAAAAAAAAATGCTGGTGAAACAAAATCCTACATTCGTCAAAAGAGTCTCAAGTTATTGTCCAATAAAGAATAAAAAAATGTCTTGGGCGGTCAGCTACTGCGTCATTTACATTATGTGTACCTATTTTTAAACGAAAAATAAAACTCGGGCAGCCCAAATCTTTTCTTTTTTACAAAGTCCAAACTACATCGGCTCGATCTATTTGAAGCCCGCCCGGTCCGTACTGGGTCAGGCCGGATGAAAAGTTGAACCGCCCGAACGTTTCGAGCGGCCCACACATCTCTACAACAGCGTAAAAGGTTCTATATACGAAATGGCATTTACAGTCGAAATGTCACGTGGTGGTTCTAATGGTGAAACGAACTGTGACATTTTATTTAAGATTCAATCTCACTGTAGTTCTTTCCTCACTGCATTCGTTGAGGTGGAGGCGTGGATGATAGCATGGAAAGAGTTAAAAAATTTTTAAGGTTGATTTTAATCGCTCATTTTGTACAATGCTTCTGTAGATTACGTAACTGAGATGAGAGATTTTTATTTTGACGATAGTGGCGTTTGTAGCTCGAGCTAGAGGCGGTGATTATGCAATGATTCCTTTTATTCTACATTGTAGACACATTATTCTTGTTATTGTGACAACCACCAATGCAACTGGCTTCGACATTGCATAGACCGGAGAAGCATATTCAATTTTTCGGTACTGAATTCAATCGGGGATGGAGGACGTTGGCATGTGTCTCTGTCAACCACTACAATATCTAATATGTAAATTATGTAGCCTTCGCTCCAAATAGATAGAGAAAATCTGGAAAAAATGGAAAAAATGTCTCAAATTGAGACTTGTTATTTATTTCCATTATCGTAATGCTAAAGTAACTGCCCTAACTAAAGTTGCAAATTTCTCTTTATTCTTGCCCTAAGTTTCGATACCCCAAAACTTTTCGGAAATATTTGACGAATAAATGTAATGCGTCATTCCATCCTATTACCGAGTATAGTACTTGATCATTTGAGCATTTGAATGACAATATTGATTCATTAATTTGTAATTATAGAACAACAATCAAACAAAATGAACAGAAACAGAAAGTCACTGCTGCGATTGTTTGATGTGAACGTTTTTTTTTGACGAATTGATTCACATTATTCTGTTCGTCATCGGAAAGCTGTCGTAGATATATCTACAGTGAATGAACAATTTTTTTTCAGAATTTATCGACGATATTCAATAGGCTAGAACACAATGAAATGTTAATGTTACCGATGAGCATTCTTTAATACCATTCCATGTGGTTGATTTTGATGGCTTCATGAAACAGCGTTGCTCTTGGAATCGGATGAAGCACCTTGTGTTCTGTCAAATCTAAACACTTGGTATTTCCCAAAAACCATTCAATTTATAGTTTGGAAATTCGGTCCTGGAGACAGTGTTATGTACATACCATGCTTTTCGTGGTTGTTACTTTTCCATTAACAATACTTTCAGTGGGAGAAATTAATTAACCTCCTGAGACAAACCAAAAAAAAATCAGTTTGATTGTTCAGTTGTTCGTCACCGTCGAACCACGCTAAAAATATCTCAAGTACTATTGTGCTCGTAATAAAGTTTAATGCCTTCATGCGAACATCAATGGATGTGTGAACAGTGAATACACAACCGTCTCTGAATTTATATTGTTTTGGTTTTAACATTGAACTGAGTCAATTCGAGTCCTCAGTAAATATATTTGAAATGAAGACGGAATATGTCAGTCGAATTTTCACTCGCTTGAATCCTAGTAACTAGTTGAGTTGTAATATTGAATTCTAATTGTTAAACTTGTTACTTTCGACTTACACATCTGTTATCCATAAGATAAGAACGACAAAAAATGAATAAAAGGCTCCGGCTATTTTGGCTTTATAAAGCAAAATTCATGCTAAAAGAACTGAAGTAAAAGATTTGAAATCAATATTTTTATCAAAAGAAGTAGTAGACCAGATGAAAACACTGTTGCCATACTGCTAACTGTGACAGGCTATAAACATGTTGGTGTTATCATCTAGAATTTAGCTTTTGAATTTTATCAGATAAGTCAAAAATCGGAAAACTTGTATGCTCTTCTTACTATCTACGTTTGGTATTGAGGAAGAGTCGGTCATGCATTAGACAAAATTAATGGATTTATTGTTGATTTTTAACGTATATGTTGACACTAAATATCTGATACCCTACATGCGTGTTACATAAGTGCTATCAAGAGCTTATCACTTATTTTCGTTGCTGTAGTAACTAACATGAAAAACAGTTTCTAAATGGTTAAATTGTGGCCTGTCTCCATGTTTTAGGGCTAACATGCAAAAGGCAAGGGCCATCCATAAATATGACGTCACGCTTTTCCCAGTGTTACCATCAAAGTTAAATGTCAATAAATGAATTTGTCGTAGAAAACCTTGCGTTCTGAGTAGCGTATCGAAGCACAGGACTGAGAACAACTCGAGAATTTCGAAACTGGTTGACCTCGAAATTTCGCCCTTTCAATACTTTTCGAGTTTTTGATGATTTGGCAACACTCAGACCCGTAGCCAGAGTGAAGTTCTGGAGGGACTTTGACCTTCCGCCTCCTAGGCAACACTGATAAAACGTGACATCATTGGTGGATGACCTTTCATAGAAAACGACAAATTTATTTTTATTCGACTGACAAAACTTTTTACAATACGAAAAAAACGAGTCATCATCATGAGCATTACACAAAAATGTAATATTCATGTGCGAATACTAGGAAATTCAATTCGATTTATCCGAATGAAAAGTTCATAATCTCTTTAAAACGGTGCGGTTTCCAAACACCACTTGAATTAAACTCGCAGAATAATGAAACACACAATCAATAATTCAAGTCAGCTCCTCCTCGCATCAAATAAACAAGTACCGAACATTTTTTTTGCTGCTAAGGATTTTTTGACGAAGAAAATGTATTCATTTTGCTCTTACGAACGAAAGAACAACAACCACATTCCTTCAATTATAAAATGCGGCTTGCTGATGCTCCTACTTTTTTCGTTGTTGTTGTCTGAATGTTAAAATTGAAAAAACAAAAGAGGAAGCTGAAAAAACAGCCGGAGGCATTTCAGGAATAATTTGCCAACGAAAATGAAACGGAATAAGTGAAAAAACCATCTGTTTCCATATTTTCCATATATCCAACATACATCGACGTTGAACTCATGAACAATAACGTGAAAACACCGATCATCAGGGACAAGGTTTGACAATTTACTTTTCGGATGGTGTTCGAAGTAGATCTAAGACATGTAGCCGATGTACCGAGGTCAGTGCTCAAAGAAAAAAGCCAAATTTCGTTCTTTTCTCTCATCCGAAAGATGTTGAAGTATTGAAAGCTTGGAAGTGTTACAATGTCGAGTGTAACTCCTAGCTTTTCAGCAGTTACTTCACGTTTTGCTAGTGCCTTATTGAAAAGTTAACTGATACAGCTCTGCAGATTCAAATTTTCATTATATTTGAATCGTATCTGCAACGAATATCATTCAGCGAAACCTTTTTTCTGTCATTCCGACAATCCGACATATACAAACAATAAAGTGCGTAGGCTGACCGAATAGGAACACATTAAAAATGAATCATTGAATGTATATCGATCACATGACGATGTGAAATATTTTGCATTATTATCTAGCGACATTATCTTCAACTTTTTGGACCCGTACGAAGAACACCGCGGGTCTTATGCTTTCACTCTTACGTCGATTTCGAACCCCCGAGTCAGAGAGAACTGCGTGATCACCTCTAGATGCCAAATCAGCAATTAAAAAACTGTCCGTCATCACGATAACTTGAGCAAAACGAAATCAATCTTGATAGGCCTTTTTTTCTTCGATTTGTGTTCACAAATGCTAGTTTAAGGTCGAAGATGAGCAAAATCGTTCCACTCGATCCAGAGATATGGTAGAAATAGTGCTATTTTCAAGGACAGCCGAAGATTTGGAAACTTTCGAAATCAAAAGCCGTTACCCCACACAAAATACTGTTTTGACTCAAGAACGCTGAAATGAATTTCTGGAAAATTCTGTGAAACGAATTGGCCGAGATGAAATTCGAAATATTCATTAAATCACCGCTTTGAAGCTTTTTCCCCATCAACTCACTCGACCTGATCAGCACAAAACTTTTTTTTTCGAAAAGTCATATGCATTACCTTTCAAAAGAAGCCGGTCTTAAGTTGTAGCTCAAAGAAATGAAACTTTGGCGGCGGTTATTGTGAGGTGAGCTAGGTCAACTGTTGGCGTAGTGCTCCGATCCAGGAAAAAAAATTTGGTAAAATTGGATCTTGGGGTCAGAAGCACATAGAGTGAGCCTAAATTGAGCTACTCGGCCGTACAGTGAAGGTACAGTTTTTTATCGATATTTCGAGTCAATTTCATCCGATTTTCATGAACTTTTTTTTTTGCAAAGATCATGATGGTGGTGAATCGTTTTCGTTGACTCAAGAAAATGGCCATCAGCCGTCATTTTGAATTTTTGTGTTTTTTGGCCATATCTAAAGTAAATTCAACTCGATTTTGATGAATTTTTTCAAACTAGTCTTCGTTCGGCTGTTAGCAATTTTAACAAGGGGTGAGTATAAATGGAATGGTTCAAAGATGCAATGTAACAGAGCTGTTTTAGGATGTATGCCTTTCATGGACTCGTACATTACTCGTGCGGATCCCCTTATGTGCTTTCATTTACGTCTTTAAATGGCACAAAAATAAAAAAATGTAGAAAATGATGAGCACAGCGACACGCTTTTTTTCAACCAATTAGTTCAATTGAATGATTGATTGAGTAAGAGAAAAGCACATACGAAAGGACCAATAGAAATGTATACAATCGATGCATATAACGTCAATTTCATTTGTTAAATCCACATGACATTTTCGCACCCCCAGAACAATATTGTTATTATTAGGGCAGTACACACAACAGGGAAAATACAAAAATTTCCGATTATCATCAGACGTGAATATGAAATGTTATATTGACACGACCTTCCCCATAACAATTTTCGTTAATACGACGAGTAACCACAACACACGATTTCAATTCCATACTTGAAAACTCTTGTAAATTATGTGCAAAAATTTACTATCAACGCATTATCGTCTATGTAATTCCGTTTTATTGATCCACATCCCATAGCACAATGTAGCGAAATTCCGTTTTTTTTTCGTTTCTCTTCTTTATTATTTGTGGAAAAATTGTCTTCCATCCGTCGTAATGTTCATAATATTTTCCAATGCACTGGTCTCAAATACAATTTGGATCACTGGATCATTTTTGATGAAAGGTAATTTAGAAAGAATATTGAAAAATCATGACGACGACCGAATGTTTAGGGGCAATGACGAACTTGTGATGACAATATTATATCCCGAAAGCCAAATCTGTTCTTTTATGTGCTTCGAAACGTCTTCAGGCGTTAACTGTTTTTAATAGTAGATCCCAGCAGCGTTTTTAACGCCTTCATAAAATATGATTTTTTCAATTAAGAATATTTTATCGGTCGATCGAAGTTATGGTCGCACGTAAATTGAATTTTTCTTTCTGTCGTACACATTTCAATGGAAGAGATAAGAGGAATTGAAAAGAGCAGAGGAAAAAAACACCTTCATCCTTTTTAAGGTCACTTGGGGTGTCAATTTTATCTTAAAATACCGAACGAAATGGACTCGGGACATTGGATTTGTCAGTTGAATGGAAAATATTTACGTAATCGGATCCATCGTTCAATGCACGATATTGCTTCAATATCGAGATAATACATAAAAGTGTACGGGTGAAAAAGCTCTCACCTAAAAAATGATTTCTTTCTGAAATGTCGTTAATCCAATTTTGCCAATTTATCCACTCGAATGCAATGTTACAGTTCCATTCAACACTACATCAATCGCATCTTAACTTAAAACACACTTTGAACTTGTTTTCGACAATTTTTCACCAGTTTTCCACCAACAATTCCGCTTTAATGAACCGATTGTACATGCAACCAAGAGCAAACGATTTTCCGGACATATACCAAGATGGCTGGCTCTTAATATGAATGTGGGAAAATCGATTTCAATGAAAATTGGATGTGACGGAATGAATATAACATTTTTTCTTCGTTCTACAATTCCACAATATTTTAAATGGAGAGTTTGCGTGTTTTGTTTTCGATTTTGGCATGGATGCGCATGGACTTGACGAGCTTTTTACACATTACATTTTGGTGATAACTAGAAAGCTTGTGGCACTGTTCACTGCGACCAACTTCACACTTGAGGCAAATTTTGCGAATTTTTTTAGACGTACGTGATTTAATGGAGCACGTTTTGTTATCGTGTTGTTCAACTGTTGCAGTGTGACTTGAAAAGATCGATATTTTTCATTGAAATCGTTCACACTCTGTTTGTTTTTCTGTAACGATTGAATGGAAATTGATTAGATTGTAGGTGGTAATTTGGTTGTAACAGTTCGTACAATTTGAGTGCACATACAAAATCACCTACACCGATCGTTTACGTGTTCCATAAAAGCCAACGAATACGTTTCCCTCAACTGGGCAGTGTAGTAGTCTTAGTCTCCCTTTCCCAATTCAACTACGCAATCTGTTACGTTAATAAGGAATGTAAAATTGAATCTTTCTTCCGTTGGTTGTCTTGTAAAGACGTTGCGTCGGGTCTGGAATTACTTTACGTAATTTATGAACACAGGCTCATCGTAGACTGGGTAACATTGGATTATGGTTAAATATTTCGTGAGACATGAAAGATATGCGATAAATTCACCTTTTGTCTATGTTTCTATGAATTTCGATATCAACATAACAAGCTTTTCGGGTCAGCTTTTTACCTTTCCAACCAATCTACAAGAAAAAGGTGGGAACCCTAACTAAAAGTTGAAATGTTCACTGAAACATTTCTTCGCTCAAAATAACCACCACAAATTGATGAACTTTGAAATTAAAGCTTCATAAACTTTATGTTGGAGCTTCAGAGAAAAGCTTGTGAATCTCGATAAGACAATCGAATTTCTGTCAAGATGGCTGTCGCATCAGTGAAGTGATATTATTGTGCTTTTCAATGCAAAATAATTTTTTGTGGCCGGTAACAATTGTTTCGTTGTAAAAACTGGATGATAAACAAACCTTTCAAATCAAATCAAAATTGTTTAGCAGAAAAAAAGCTATTTTCGAATACAAATACTTACAACGAATGATTTCTTAACGAACATACACTTCAAGTTAAAACTGTAGATCTCCTCAAGTGTTCTATCAACTTCCTTTTAGACGAACGTTTTGCATACTCACCTTTCACTTCCTTTGGAAGATGGTTAAATTCTTTTAGTCCTCACTTCTTTTCCTGTTCATTCGGAAATTGTCCTTCGTACTCGTCGGATAAAGGTTGAAGTTGTTCAGCCTCTCCGTCCATTCTCGTTGCTCGTTGCAATGTGTGGAGTTTCATCGGTTCCATCTTGACCGAAATGTTGAGGTAGGGTTCCGATTTCCAAAATTTCAGTTAGAGTGAAATGTACAAAAAGATTACAGCTCCCGAAGCAAGAAAAGAGTGCTATAGAGGACAAACGGAGGTCTATTTTGGTTGCGTAAGCCTCCGAAAATTTCTTATGTTCGAATTTTTTCAGTGCTGTCAGTGAATTTAATCCACAAAAGCTTTGCAAATATACATCTTACGAAGTCAAATGTGTGTTCTACCCCCTAGTTACGAGGTCTATTTAGCATTTTAGAACACACATTTGACTCCAGAAAACTTATATTTGTCTAGCTATTGTTCATTCAAATTTACTGGCACCACTGAAAAAGGTGGACGTTACTCTTTTGCATGACCCTTAAAACTCAGAAGACTGTTCCACATAGCCGCACAGAATGACTGTTTTCGGAGAAAATTGATCACTTTTAATGGGAATGCCTTGATTTGAAGCCGCGCAGCCAAAAAAATTTCCATAATTTTTCGTTTCATTATAAAATTTATGTTTTTCATTGAGAAAAGAGTACAACGAGTACATAATCGGTGAAATAGTAGCAGGCTGGTTACATTTAGTGAAAAGTACTCTTTTTAGAGAACGGATATCAAAATATCAATCTAGTAAGCTACTCATAAGTTGCCTCTTTGCGTTCTATTTAAACCAAACGTAGAAAGTCTTACGTTCGTTTTCAAAATTGAACAGAAACTCAACTTTGCTTTTATCGTATGGAACATGACTACAGCCAACTTTGTCTATCAGAATGAAGCCTTTTCACGAAAACCTCTCGCCTGAGTAATACAAGCCGAAATTTATACAATCAATGCATTTTTGTGCTAATTATGTATATTTCACCTTCTGAAAGCTTCTGAGCAACAGAGGTTGCTGAAGTCCATGGACAATACAAAACATTGGCGAAAAACAAAAACGAAATTTTCGATGAAACGATTGTGGGATGTCAGAAAATAGACTTGCATTCGTAACATCTCATCATTCACGCATTCAGACTATTTACACATTTTCCCAGGCAACTGCGCATCTCAACGAGTTGCTTGCCAGCTGTTGTACGTCAGGTTCTTCTTCATACGTTGTCAGACTTCGGTTTACCAAATCGACATCAAATCACATCCTAAACACGACTAGTCCAAGAGTTATAAATCACATTTCATCCACAAGTCCCCACAAACAAAATTACTAAACGAAACTTTGACTGGTCGACAACACGATAACGTACTCTTCCCAAATTGCATCCAACTGCTATTCTGGTTGGACATAGCATCCAACTGCAACAGAGTAATCTCCGATGTGTTACGTAACACTTCAGCGAGGCACAGCAACGTTCCGGCCTTATACCGGTCAAATATCGTCCCGAGGAATACAAAAACATTTACACGAATTTATTTCATTAGGGGTATTCACGAAGTGAAATATACAGAAATATACGCCGTATATTTCGTATATCTTAAACATTGTATAAATCTGTATAAGTTTGACAGCTGCCACCTCGTGGAAAATGATTTTTTTTACGCGACGGATTTGGATCAAACAAAATGCCAGCGTGTAGTGTAAGATCTCAGGAGTCCGGCAAGGTGATTAGTTTTTCAATCGGATCAATATCGGCTGTGCGATAAGACTTTGGAAAAAGTTTTTTTTACATTGAAAATATCAAATAACAGAAATGATGGAAAGTGATATCGACGACAAAAATTTAAAAATTCTTTTTGTCTTTAAGAATAATCAGAATTGCAA
>JANTFA010152751.1:0-20879 GCA_026413405.1 Phytosciara flavipes
AAATGAGTGCGTTTACAAAACCTTCGTGTCCTCCGGACATAGGTTTTGGCCATACCTGTCCTACACTTTCATTGGTGCCATCCGCCATTTTTTCAGGTAAATGATATTGAACCTCTCTCATACAAAAAACTCACCACAGTTAAGTTTGTATGACGTGGTGCACCGTTGACAATAGAATGCCAATCACTATTTTTTCAGACGAGCTGAGTCGTATCTTTTCCATATGAAAAAAGAAGTTGACCGAGTTTATATGACGAGGTGAAATTTTGAATGAAAAGCGGTGTCAGCCGATTTAACTCCTCAACAGTATGTAGCCTTGCATCAATTGGCTATATGCGCAGTCTCACCCACAGCAGAAGACTATCAGATGAACAAACAATTGATGTCGTAAGGGGCCGTTCATAAATTACGTAACGCTAAAATTGACAATTTTATGATGTGTTACGCTGGATCACGCTGTTCCGACCTCGAGATACGATTCAGTGAAATTCAAAAAGAAACGCAAAACTGCCTTCGTAATCGCAGCGTTGTTCTAGACATGTTTGCGATATTCCCATATTTAGAGTGCTTTGATTTGACTGTTCAATTCATTGAAGCCATTGAAGCGGTCTTACGGTGTGAATACAATAGACTAGTCTAAGAGCGAAATTCCACAGATTACATTTACATCAAACTGTACCCCGAGTTCATTCAAAAACAAACACAACTGCAAAATTTTGTGTGTACCGACATATAAATGTCAGAGAAAAGTTACTCTCTGCATTGGACTGGTCTATATACGAAGATGAAGTCAGAGTCACAATGAGTGAATTTCTTTCCATTAAATGTTTGACGTTGTCTTCGACTCTTTCAATGTCACTCTCCGATTCCACTTCATTCAAAAAGTTGCAAAAGTGAACGATTTTGATTCGAAACATTAAACAAACTCTAGGACATAACAAGTAAAGCATCGACATTCCAAAGACTTTAAATCGACCCATTCAAATGTCAACATAAAACAAGAGAATAATATACAAGAAAGCTTCGTCATTCTCGGTAACAAAAATAAAATCTTCAGTTTTGAACGGATATCAACGTAGAATGTCTGGAACGCTGGAAGATAAATCGATTTGGGAGGATGGTGAGGAGACTCTGGGTGAAGAGGTGCTCCGGATGCCCACAGATGAGATTGTTAGCCGAACTCGTTTGATGGACAACGAAATTAAAATAATGAAAAGCGAGGTTATGCGCATCACTCACGAACTTCAAACCCAGAACGAAAAGATCAAAGACAATGCCGAGAAGATTAAGGTAAACAAAACGCTACCGTATCTTGTCTCCAATGTGATCGAATTGCTGGACGTCGATCCACAAGAGGAGGAAGATGATGGAGCAGTTTTGGTGTTGGACAATCAGCGAAAAGGAAAGTGTGCCGTCATCAAGACATCAACAAGGCAAACATACTTTTTGCCCGTAATTGGTCTTGTGGATCCGGAAAAATTGAAGCCAGGTGATTTGGTCGGTGTTAACAAGGATTCGTATTTGATTTTGGAAACATTACCCGCTGAGTATGATGCTCGCGTAAAGGTCAGTTGAACGATCATTTTGTTATCCAAATTTTCGGTCATAGAAAATTGTTCCTTTCAGGCAATGGAAGTGGACGAACGTCCAACTGAACAATATTCCGACATCGGTGGTCTAGACAAACAGATTCAGGAACTGATCGAAGCGGTTGTGCTTCCAATGACCCACAAAGATAAATTCAAAAACTTAGGTATCCATCCGCCCAAAGGTGTATTATTGTACGGTCCACCTGGTACCGGTAAAACACTCCTAGCCCGTGCTTGTGCCGCTCAAACAAAGTCAACTTTCTTGAAATTGGCCGGTCCACAATTGGTGCAAATGTTCATCGGCGATGGTGCGAAATTGGTTCGTGACGCTTTTGCATTGGCCAAGGAAAAGTCGCCCGCAATCATCTTCATCGACGAACTGGACGCCATCGGCACAAAACGTTTCGATTCGGAGAAAGCTGGCGATCGTGAAGTTCAACGTACGATGTTGGAATTGCTGAATCAATTGGATGGTTTCAGTTCTACGGCCGATATCAAAGTAATTGCCGCAACAAATCGTGTTGACATTTTGGATCCGGCTCTGTTGCGATCGGGTCGTTTGGATCGAAAAATTGAGTTCCCGCATCCGAATGAGGAGGCTCGGGCCAGAATCATGCAAATCCATTCGAGAAAAATGAACGTCAGTCCGGAGGTCAACTTTGAGGAATTGGCACGGTCTACGGACGATTTTAATGGGGCACAATGTAAGGCCGTTTGCGTTGAAGCCGGTATGATTGCACTGCGAAGATCTGCTAATAATGTTACACACGAAGATTTCATGGATGCAATTATGGAGGTACAGGCCAAGAAAAAGGCCAACCTTAACTATTATGCTTAGTGTGGGACTAGTGGACTGTTTTTCTTCAATGAATTTTTTTTTTTGCTTTAACCCAAGTACTTTTCTATTAATGTAATTCAGTTCGATCGTTTGATATGAATAATAAAACTCTGAACACTTAAAAATAGAGTGAGAGAAAGGTCTAGTGTTATCGATTTTACCAATAGCCAAATCAATTTTTATTGTTCAAATTTCCATTTCAACAAAACTCAACACAATCAAACCCAGCAGCCGATTGACGTCACGCATTTTGGTTATTGAAATTCGGTTCAACATTTTCATTGTGATACAATCTAAGTGCTTCCCATTGTTTACTATGTAGCAAAATGTGCGATCGACAATTCCTCATATGTTCGACGGCCCGTTCAGGGCTCCAACCGTTTCTCTGTTGAATAGATTTGAGAGGAAAAAAAAACTTTTAAGAACCGAACCCTTTCCATTCCATCGATCGATATTATTCTGACTTACGTGCATCAAATAACAACCGACCAGAGTTGCACTACGAGTTCGGCCAGCTTTGCAATGTACGTAAACAGTACCCGGCGAATCATTTGCATTTGTATCTGGCAGGTCCGATATACGTGCAGACTTTGGCAGAAAGCGATTGATAAATTCGACGCCGGACTGTAGTTTGGTTTGGCATGGCGATTCGAATATGTCGGTTGTGGCTAGTTGAAGAAATTCCACACCTTGTTCTTTCCATTTCTAAAGAAGAAAAACCCAAAAATTCGTAGAATTTAAGTCTTCAAGTTGCAATGCTTTCATTTCGGATTGGAACTGAGAAACATTTTTTAAAATCGACCATGAGCCATGATGGAAGGGGATGATGGTGCATTTTGGGTCAAACGAAGAAAAATGTAGGTCTTGTTGTCTCCTGAATTTTCCTCTGTTTGGCCAAAAATGTCACAGCATGGTTAAAAGTCGATTTTAGAAATGTCCTGGCTAAAAAAATGTTTTACGATAATAGTCCTTGGTTGGTCAACAGCTACCCGCTTATGCAAATCATATTTTCTTCCCGGTATCCGAGCCGAAACTGCCCGCTAGCCGAAAACGTAAAATGTGACGCACATTTAACGCTGGTTGGTTCAGCTATCATTCAATTCCTCGGTAAACGCACAAATAACATTGCTCTACGACGTTTTCTGAATCCATCTTTTATCAGTTTAACAAACAATAATATCGAACGGACTGAAAGCTCAATCACACGACAGATGGTCAGCATATGTTTCTAGAAATAGTTCTAGCAGCAGTTTTCTTTCGTCGATCTGAGTAAAGCTGTGATTTGCAGGTAATATTCTTTTAACGTGAAGCTCTGATGTGGCAATGAACATTATTATGATGAAATCCTGAAAGAGTCTTTTGAAACACTTCCAAATGTCAAATTAACGGAAGCTACATGGAAGGCATCTTCTTTACCATTTAAAAAAAAAGAAGAAATCTAAATCAGACATGCCACAAAGATCACAATACCGCACAATTTCCTATGCTCGGTTTATGAAGCTTCTGACTTTTTAGATGAGCTGTTATCTGATCTCATCAAGTTGCATGCGGAAGAAAATTGGGCTAATCGGTTTTGGTGAATCCTCAAATGGTTCAGCATGTGTGAGAAGCAAATCTAATTGACTAATTTTGCTTGAAAGGCATGCTTCCACATACACTCCCTTCACCACAACTTGGAACTAACTGATCGACGAATGCGGCGGTTATTCAGCGTGCCTTGAAATCGGCAGATATGCCTGCAATACTAGAAACACCAGGTTGTTCGAGTCCAGACGAAATGAGTCAAGTTCCATGGGAACGCGGGTTGGTCAATGTTGTGGGATTAGACTTGTGTCGACAACTTTTGTCTTCAACTAGTGTTTACAGGTCGGAATGACAGCCTTAAAAATGAGTTTTTAAGAAAACTTGGAAAATCCATTGGGAAAATTCGAAATAACTGAAGTTGGTAAAAATGAACTTTGGACATTCCGTTTTCATTTGAGCCAAATGTGGCTAATGGTAGGAGTTGTGATGGCTTCACAATAATTCATCAAAATCTCCTCTGCATGACAGACTCCACTCTGTGATGGTCACAAAACTAAAAACCTTGCAGAACCTCGCCAAATTATTGAAAGCAAAACCAATAACCAATAACACTGAGTAACAGATTTTGATTTATCAAAAAATCGCAAAGAGAAAACAGCCAAAACGGCAGTTAAACAACATTGATATACCTACCTCTGAATTATTGGAAAACAACCAGAGTTCATAGTCCTCGTTCATCGATACAACGGCTTTAACATTTTCATTTTTGATTAACTGCAAATTGAACAAAATATTTTGTTGAATTAATGACACACACGCACCATCTTCATCCTTCAACTACTCACATCGGATGCCATCGACCGGAAAGGTAGAGCACCAAGAATAACATTATCATCAATGCGGTCGTACCATCTTCTTGCCGTAATCTTTTCCATAAAAATGTTATAGAACAAGGAGGGATAGAATGATACACGTGCGAACATTGCCTTTGGATTTTTATAAGAAATGATTAGGTCAAAATAAAGATTTAACAAAAATGATATCAACAATTCGAACGAAAGAGATTTCTTGGAAAATTGAAAAGAAAGAAGCAAAACTGCTACACTAAACGTGCCACATTCAAAATAAAGTGCTTTTCGACTGAACAATTTTTAGAAAGTGAGTTTGTTGTTCCATCGCTGGAGGAAGTAACTACATACCGTCATCATTGGGCTGGTTTTTTTTATTTTGTTATTGGTGTATTGGTGTTAAATAATGTTCTGCGGATACACAGACTCAGACTCCCCACCTATATCCAACTTGGAGCGACGGGGTAAACGTAATATATGACTTTATTTGCACTATTTTAGCACAAAAATACTTTAACATTTGACCGAATGTCAAACTTATTTCGCGTTATTCAAATGCAGTCGAATTTCAAAGGATTTATGGAATTCTCGATTACAATAACAATGTGGATCAGATTCGATTTTGTGTTTCTGTCGATGCGGTCAACAGGCGGACGATTTATATTGCCACTTATTCGGTACCCGAACAATCGTTTAAGATTTCTCTCTCGATAATTTCATCTAGGAATTGTAGGTAAAATTGGAAAACCTCCTAGTGATTCAGAAAGGACGGTAAAATCTTTTCGAATCGTATGATCTGATACCCAGACCTTGTTCACAATTTCAGTATTTTTGCCCTTCACAACTGCTCAACCGAAGTTATGTGTTGCTGATATTCACTTGTACCACAGAGGTATACGTCTTCCACTCACAGCTGATAGATATGTCATAGTTACATCGACACACCGCCTCAAATTTGACACACCGAATATTAGATGTCTTCTTAAACGAAATTGTTTAATAAAATGTTGAAAGCAATCCTCCCAGTCGTTCGCAGTGGCTACCAAAATATCTTGCAAGTGAAAGAACCGATTTTCAGTCAACCGACTCGGGTAAGTCAATTCTATCAAACGAAAAATGGTCGATTCCGGAATGTTGGTAACCTCAACATAATTTCATTGCACACAGAATACATTCGTCCTCAAGCGTCGATGGGCACCCAGACTGCATAGAAAGAATGAAAAACCGCATGTACTTCGGGGGAAACATCATGTTTATGATCTCGTCGAAGATCGAAGTATTCAGAAGCGTCCCAATCTCGATGTCATATTGACTACATTTGTAAGTGGAATCGGTGATCGGGGTGACATTGTCTCAATTTCAAGAAATCAGGCTTACAACAAACTACTGCTGCCCGGATTGGGTGTGTACAAAACGGATAAAAATGTGGAAAAGTACGTCAATACCAAGGACGTTAAGGAAGAAGTTCTGCACAGTTCTCACCATGCCGAGAGGACTGTGAGAGTTTTGGAAAAACGCATCCTCTCTGTTATCATGAACAAAGATGAGCCATGGGTGCTGCAGCCATGGCACATCAGAGCATCGCTAAGGAAAGCCGGAATGTATGCAGCCGAAGATGCAATTGAAATACCAAAAGAACCAATCACCGGACCCGATCTAACGAAAGAAGACAAAGAATTTATTGTCACCATTACAGTAAACAATATGGAGAAAGCAAAAGTACGATGTCGCATCCATCATTGGAGCACAGATCCAAGCAACAAATTGCCGTATGTTGCTGAACACTGGAAATTGGCGGCAGAGCCATTGTTCGGGAAAGCTAGTGTTTGATTGTAAGAGTTTTGTATTCAAATGGAAATATAGAAATCGCTTCGAGTAAAATTTCATATGAGTTTTACTGGCTGCAACGCTGTAATTTGTACTCTCAACTTACAGAATTTCGATCATTTCACCTTAATAACAGCTAACGAATAGGTTCGATAAAAGATTTAATGAGACCGGACACGGCTTTTGGTAGTTTCATAACAAAGAATAGTTTACTTTCGTACATAAACATCCGAAATATCCAAGGAATGACAAGCACACCACTCAGAAGTATCGGCAAGCATATCCACAGTATCTTTATGGTGTCTCAATCTCAATTTCGAATCTATTACTTCAATTTTTTAGGCACGGATTTTGCTATATGAGGCCGAATTAGCCACAGAATTTCATTGATTTTTCGTAGTCTTTTCGAATTATTGGCTCTTGGCAGCTACATTTCTACATTTGAGTTTCTCCTGACGTGTGACATCAATTACCTTCGTGAAATTGATAAAAATGTTCTAGTCTGAAATTCTTTGAAATATTACGCAGCCAACTACTCTCACTGTATTGGGAATAACGGGGGAATAAAGCAGCGGAACGACATTCTGAGTCTGTACATTGAAGCGGGGAGCCTGGTTGTCTGGTGATTGAGACACCAATGTTTTAATACAAAATTTAGTATTTCCATCGTACTATGCACCGAACGACCAAATCCACTGTTAATCGGAATTGTATTCCAAAAAAGCCCGCCTCGTTCGGGAAAAAAACGCACGCATGTTCCTGACATATCGATTTCGATTTTCAGAGTACAACAAAAAAAAACGAACGGAAAATGTCAAAAATGAATTAATTTTCGTCAGTGTTCAAAGTCATTGGATGGTGGAAAAATGTAGGAAAAAAAAGGGAAATCCAAATTTTCGTGACCAAATCATTTTCATTCTAACAAAGCGAAAAATAAAATGTCGTTGATCGGTTGTAGTGTTGTTGTTCTGCTCTGTATTCAAATGGACGAATAGACTAACTAATTTTCTATATACACTCCGGATACAATCGTTCTGCTGTTGTGTATAACAATTTGTAAGTCACTCATTTCATTTTAATATTCTATAGTTTTGGTAGATCGTATTTTTCGGATAGCAGAGCGAGTGGTTATTTATTTACAAAAATTTTTTTTCCTTAT
This sequence comes from Phytosciara flavipes, assembly GCA_026413405.1. Classification (NCBI taxonomy): domain Eukaryota; kingdom Metazoa; phylum Arthropoda; class Insecta; order Diptera; family Sciaridae; genus Phytosciara; species Phytosciara flavipes. Next base: position 7,786 of record JANTFA010152751.1, read on the forward strand.
TGCGTAGAACTTGATCCATATATACCATCTGAGACAATACAATGGCATCCACAATGCAATTGGAGTTTGAGGAGGCAATGTCTGACTTCAAGACAATGTTTCCGGACATGGAGAAGGAAGTTATTGAAGCCGTTTTACGGGCAAATCAGGGAGCTGTTGATGCAACTATTGATCAGTTACTAGCGATGAGTGTGGACAATCAAGTAATTTTTTTCGTTACTTCAATATTTCCGATCTGCACTGACTTGAGTTACATTCATTAATTGTCAGAATGAGAAACTCCGCAACGAACTAGACAAACCTGGATCCATACCGAACAAATCGGTACTCAATATGGCAAAAGAATCTGAAATATCCGTCGAATCTGCATCATCATTACTACGTCCCGCTGCAGCTGTCATGAATACGGGAGCATCTCCCAAAATCAAAAAGCCAACTTTCAGTTCATCCAATAACTCTAGCCCCTTGAAGAGTAGTGATCGAAGTACGGCAAAAGCACATAAAAAGTGGAATCCACCTATGCTGGGACCATTACCGCCTGGATTTTTACGCTTGTCTGGTTGTGAGGTAACATAATATTGACGATACCACATCGAAGTTTTATAGTTTACTGAACAAGTCCGTTTCCGTTTCTCGCTGAACTTTTAGCCTCGAACTGACTATGACATTCCGGACGAACAGTTCGCACATATGTTGCAAAATGAAGAATTCATGAACGAATTACGCTGGAATCAAGAATTCATGCTGGCATTGGAAAAGGAGCAACAGGACAAGGGCGGCGAAGATGACCTCGTATTCCGGGAACGATTGAAACACATGGGAAAGAAGTCACGCAAAAAGTTTCTGCAATTAGCGCGTGTATTTACGTGGCAACGGAATAAAAAAAAGCCGGGTGCCGTACGACATCCGGATTCTTTACTGTTGCAAGAGGAGCACAGTGATGACGAGGAACCTAGGAAGAGTAAAAAGTGATACGCGTAAGCGTTGTTGTTCGTTATGTTGTTGGTCGTTTTCGCCTTTATTTTATTCGATATGGATGTCGGTTTGGGACGAGGGGCAGATATTTGTGGGCAATCCTTTGTCAAGTCTCTAGAAAATCGAATAAAAAAAGGCAATCCTTTGTCAACGAAATTTACCAATATCTGCCCCTCGGTTTTGGAGTAACGAAAATGCGTTATCGATTCAACTGTTTGATGGTGAAGTGAATAAGCGTTTAGAGACGCGTCACGCCGGACTAATTTTTTTGTTTTGCAATGATGATCGCTTGTTGTCATCTTAGTTAATTAATTTGTATACCAGTCGTAATACATCGACTATTCCCATAACTAACAAAACAAAATCAGCGACAACTTTGCATCATTTGTCGTTCCGCGAGATATTTGATTTTAGAAGAAAAAAAAATTTTTGAGTTAACGGTTACAATCGTCGAAACAGGGCACGAGTGCGAAAATTCCATAAGAAGTTGCCAAATTTTTACACACGACTTGCGTCTTGCGTGTTCATTCCTCACACACATGAAATCCAGAATTTCATGACTTCCCATCTTTATGATCATATTTATAAATGAACTGCAAGCCAGGATGCTATCGAATAATGTCAATTTCAGAGAGATTAATCCCAACGAACACCGTTTCTGTGAACGAAGAACTCCCGTTATCGAATAGAAAAATTCGTAAAAAAAACAAATCGCAAATGGAAATATGTCACGTGTATGTCTCCCGAATACACAGCCGAATTCTGAAATCACTAATCTCCGTCGTGTTCATTATTAAAGGACGTCCACTGTTTATCCAGATTTGTACACATCCTCACCACTTTCGTATTACCTTTAACATGGTGTACCACACTTCGACAGATCCATTTCTCCCCTTAAATTGGACGTCATTGAATGAATGACCCTCTCTTCCACAATCGTCAAACTTACTGATGAACATTAGGCTGACCTTTTTCGAATATTTTTTTAAAGCAATTTTTCTTCAAAATGAGCAACTCAAACAAATTTTATTTCAATTAAGAAAACATTCTATTTTCTGTTATTTACCGCTTGTAACACATGAAAACTGTCACTTTCGTATCGAGAAGACTGTACACTTCACCGTTTCTCCGGTTTATCTCATTTGCCATTTTGAAGCAAACATATGAAATGAGAGAAATCAAAAAAATGTGAAGAACAATTTAGATAGCGAAAGTGGCAGTTTTTACGTGTTACAAGCGGTATTTGGTTTTCAAAAGTAGACTCTGTTGACAGAGAATATTCCGAACAAAACCAAAAATCCGTTTTTTTAATCTCTTTAAAATTTAGTTATTTAACTTCTAGTCATATAGCATTTTACCAAAAAAAACGAAAAGAAAATGTTTTGAATCTCAAAGCAATTATAAAATACACACACACACAAACACACTAATCTATGTAGAGACTAACTACTCAAAAATACGTATCTTAGATTTATAAATGAAATTAAAAATAGAAATACTCAAACAATAAACGAAAGTGAAAACACACAGACGGACATACACAGAATGCATAATTGAGAGAGAAACCACCGATCGGATTTATCGGTTAGCAACTTAGATTTTCTTTTTAAAAAAATCCAAAAACCCATTCTCTAACCTTTTTTACTCTGCCTCACGGCGCTTATCAATTCTCTGTACAATTCCCTGTCCCCGATTCTCTAATTATTTTGAGGATGTCCAAGTGACCCTCGTCCACCATTTCCCAACACCTTTAATATTTAATGTTCCTTTTGGGCCAGATCCCCTCCTTCTTCCGGTGGACACCATGGATGAACCCTTTAAACGAAATTTACTGTTATCCTACGTCGGGTTTCTCTTCTTCGTTTATGTAATAAAGCAGCGTATTGACATTTGAAGCAGACCTCAATGTTCCCCTCAAATGTCAATAATCTACTAGTGTCTGCATCCAACTATCGAAAAAAAAACACAAAAATTCCATAAACAAACGGGGGATTACATAATTTTATTGTGAACAGAGGTGGAGGGAAAAGATGAAAAATGATTAAATTCGCTGGGTGAACAATTAAAAAGATAAAAATAAAGAGACTGCAAATCGGAGGTTTTTAGAAGAAAAAGAAAAAACTTTTTTTTTGAATAATTTGTAAGTAAGGCAAAAATCTCAGTCAACAGTAAAGAAATATTCGAAATATTGTAAAACGTTGTCTGTATTCTCAAATCAAATTAATTTTATGCTCGAAAAAAAACAGAAAAAGTGAAACCAAAATTGTAGTGTTTAAGGCTTTAATTAACCTTAGTTCTTGTTAGTAAGTTTAAGTAAAACCAAAATGAGCAGAACGATGTAAAACGTAAAAATTATTTCTGATGGAAAATAAAGAAATAAAGAAAAACAAGAAAGAAAAAACATTGAAAAATGAGTCTCATTTCATACGTTTATTATACGACAAGGTATCACCTTTGGTGCTATATTTACACAAAATAAACATCATGACGACGTGAATTATCTCGTCAAATTATCACATTAAGAATGTAGAGAACAAACAAACAGCAAAGAAACAAGAGGCAGCTTGTTTTTCTTGAATTTCAGGGCTGTTGAATATACCTTCGCAATTAACATTGTTGTTGTTCATACTTTAAACAAATGAGGCAGCGATAACATTTTACACGCATTATTCCAAGTTATGCCGAAATTCTATTCTCAGAATAGTCGATAGATAAGATCAAACCAATCGAACAAAGTCAATTTATGGTAAGTGTATTCATCTAGAATTTTGAAAAGCCCGCTTTTGTGTCGATCTTTTTGCGGAGGATTCATGTTTATACTCCATTGTCCTATCAGTCGTTACGTGTATTATATGGCCAGCGATTATGCGGAACTCATTTCTAAAACGATGTAGTGACGCATGTGAAATGAATAAAAGTATTTCAAACAGTTTGGAATGAAATTCTTGCTTAAGATAATTTCTTGCCTGCATCTGCACTAGTGATAAAACGGAATTGGGCTAGAAACAAACCTTTTTCTTCCTAGTAAAAGCTTTTCGTCATTCAAGCTGACCATATTTTTTTGGCATAGGTTAGCAACCAAGGCTCTATACTCAACTCAAAACATTAATCGATTGAAATTGCCAGTGTGAGAGTTCGATTCCCAACTGGGGCAGTAAAAAACACATGATTGGATTGGTTCGAGTCTGTGGTAGTTGGTGGTAAAAGCTTTCACCCGGCTTGCCGGCAAAGATGATGCTGGGAGACGCTGGCATTCTACTTGTACTAGTTTCATTCCTCAGTACATAGATGGCACTTAACATCGATGTAACTTAGGTTTGCCGCGCAACTTACCACTGGCACAGAAAAAACTGTCGGTATTGGAAGGATCTCAACAAGTATAACCACAATAAGCGAAAACTAGTAAATAATTGACACCGTAAGTCCGCACGAAATTTAAAAAGAAACGCATAATTGTATTCGCAATCGCAGCGTTGTACCAGACATGTTCGCGTTATTCTCATATAAGGTAGCGTTGAAGTTTATTTTTCAATTCATTTGTTCGTTCATTGATTCAAATTTGAAGCGGTCTAGCCTCTGACTCGAGGAACAGATACATTCGTAGAAAATCCTTTGTCAGTCAAAAGAAATAAATCCTTCGAGAATCCATCAAAAATTTTACGTAAGAAAATCCTCAAATTCACCGAAGATCGATGAAAAATCCTTTAGAAAATCCACCAATTCAGAGGAAATCGTTGAAATGTTGAAAAATTCTTAGAAAATGATCAGATAAAATGCCAATCGCACTGACCCATCAAAAGTGTTGTTACGGCGGATTATTATAAAGGCTGAGGGGTCTTGCTAAACAGGTAATCGGTGGACACACCACTTTTCATACAAAAATTTGACCAAGTCATACACACTCGGTTGTGGTTTTTTTCGTATAGGAAAGGTGTAACATCTTTTACCTGAAAAAATGGCGGATGGCAAGACCTCCCCAGTATACATATAGTCTTGTTAGCAACAACGTTTCGCCTATATTGTGCTGATGAGTGCCAATGTATAGAAAATTATCACACAATTGTCCAATGTGTCGAAAAGTAAGGACATTTTCAGCGTAAGTGCCTGAACAGTACTAGTGTTGAAAAGCGTCGCATTTCGATACTGTATTGACACATAGATAAGTAGGTAGTGCTAACTTTTCACAGCCAAAATCGAATCTCAGACCAAAAAATTAACCTTGATGGTAAAATAATATTTTTATTTTGTTTGTTTGCTTTTTATTGTTAATATATTTAGACGAATATAAAATGTTTTGACCACATAAAAATATAAGTTCAATAGTAGACTCTGGCTAACTTAACAGATTAATACGGTAAACTCATTTCTATTTTTAATTTTTGTTTCTCTGTTTTTTTTTTTTGACAAAAGCACGTATAATTATGTTTGTAGTTTACTGGAATTTTTAACTTAATCACAATCAATTATATATTTTCCATTCTATTTCAAATCAGCAATGTTGTTGTTCATTTAGGTTGTTATTTTGAGAGATAGATAGAGAGAGAGACAGATATAGAGATAATTTGGGAACTTATGTTACAATCAACAATGAGAAAAATTTTTTAATTTTTAATTTGTCACAATTTTCCTTTTCATTTATTGTAAATTCAATTTATGCGTAAGTTTTACTGATAATTTCATTTTTATGTTTTATTCTGTTGTTCTGTTGGTTTTCTTTTGTTCGTTTTGTATTTATAAACCACCCCTATCATTTGGATAGACAATAGATCGCGACTGAACGGAAATCGTACCATATCGAGAAAAAAAAAGTTGCGCTCGAATCAACAATTTCTGCTGTGCAAATAGAATGGTCCAACAGTACAGCAACTAAGTTTTTGAAAAGTTTAAAGGCCCCGGAAGAGAAATGATTCTGCAAGACTATGAGATGTTTTAAAGCACTCCGACCCGATCGGAAGCAATTTAGGAAGCTACCAGCTAAATATAGCTCACCATCGGTCATACACAAACCTGACTTAAACTTGATGTGGCCTGACCTGATTAAAATTTGGAACATTTCCCCCCAAAAATTCAGGTAATCTGACAGAGAATCAGCTGAAGTTGTGAACTATTTGAGATCGAATCAGGTTTTCGCACAAATGTAGATCCATTCAGGTAATTTTATTCCAGTGCGAGTCAGTTTGCACAGCATTTCGGATCTGATTTTAGGTTGATCCGAAGTGTTCCCCCCCCACTTCAAGTGCCTTTTCATTTCTTCTTAGATTCCCCACGAGCGCCTCTTAGTAACCAGTCCCATTCCTATTTAAACATCTCTGTCATCATTATGATACATGTCTCTGAGACATTGTCTCAACAGCTACTAAAAATCACTGCGCAAGCTTTTGCATCAGAGGTGTGCGCCGACATGTCACCGATGGGAATTTATATAAAAAAAATGACGTCACACAGCCGAGAAAAAACAGATCGACATCACACTATTGAATTACGTCATTTCGTATTTACGTATCCATGATACACCCGTGATGTTACCGGTAAAAAGCGGTAAAAACATAAATTATGTGAACGTTTGCTGAATACAATAGACCCATTACCGATATCAGGAACTTCGAGACCAGAAGAACTGCCCAAGGAGAGTAACACAAAATTACGTAAATACGAAATGCTCATTTACGTTCGTAATTTAATAGTGTGAACTCCATTTTACATTACTGGAGGTTTATCGATACTCATTTTCGGTAGATTTCTGGATAATTCTAATCAGCTGCCCATAAAATCAGGTGAGTTCCACACTTTTGGACAACTTAATTCTCCCATACAATAACGGACCACTCTATTTGTATAAATCATTCAGAAATCATTCGTTTTCAACTCTCTTTTCCTGTGCTAATTTCATTCATAAAATTCTCTATTTTATTTACTCTATTTGAGCCGACATATTTCCTAAACAACTATCATTTTTAGTATTTACACATTGTTAGTTTTCATTTTATACTTATTTTATAATTACAAATCGCTAAAAACATTTCGTTTTAAAATTAGTAATTCAACACACTTATATGACTGGATCTTATTAGGAAGCACAATTTGATTAATATAATTCTCTAACGAACATTCTTTTCTTCCGCTACAGTTTTCTTGTTTTTTGTGTTTTGTTTTGTAAATAATATCTCACGTATATTTATCACAGAAATTTGTTTTCAAATAGAGATTCTAAAAGAAGAGTGTCGTCACCAGATTACAACGCAATTGTAATGGCGACAAAGTGACAGCAAAAGTATATCAATAACGTAAAAGCAAGTGATTTTTATTTTCATTCTTAAATACGCATTTAAGCGATAGAAAGAGAGACGTCCACACGATTTAAATTCTTGATTTTTCGCTAAAATATTTTTGAAGTCTAACTTTTGGCATTGAGTCATTTTGATTGTGAATGAATGCGGCAATTAATTTCCGTAATCTACTGTAACATGAAGTGAGTGCCATCGGCTTTCTAAAGAAACGGCTAATTCCTGAAGATGTTGACGTTTCTTTAATTTTTTAAGATTCTGTAATACAGCCAAAGTCAGAGATATTTTAACGTAAATTTGCTTCAGCTGTTGTTCAGCTGATCCACTCACACAAACAAAAGAGCTTTGTATTCGTCTTTATACAGGTGAAACAATTACACGCACGCGCGTGATTGTGATTAAGCCCTATAAAGACGTATAAGCTCGTTTATATGTGTGAGTGGATCAGCTGAAACACATCTGTAGCAAATTTACTCTAAAATATCACCTGTCTTTGACTGTATTCGTCTTACAAATTGTCAGGAAACGGTGACTTCCTGACGAAGCGTAGAGTTTCTGAAGGAACTTCGACTTCTTTAGAAATTCGCCGTTTCGACAAGGATAAATGTCTTCAAACCAATAGTTCTCAGCACAATTCTTCATGGAAAGGGTCGAAAACCCCAGGAAATTGATAAAACGTATCGAAATACGGTTAACCAATCAAAAAAATATTTTTTTCAGTTTAGAGGTCATTCACGATTTGCGCACGATCAAAAATACGAACATCAGACCCGACTCCTTCCCCCTTCCACGCCAAAATGTGTGGAGAAATTTTAAGAAATTTATGAAGTGTACGCTTTTGTCAGACTCCCCTCACCCATGCTTGCGTAATTTATGAATGACCCCTTACACATATCCGCTCGGAACGAAGGCTATCGGAAGTTATGTGCAGATTGAAGTGAGACTAATTAAAAGACCGAAGAGAAACAATTGCGCAAACTGAAGGTTTTCTGTTTTGTGTGTGATAAAGACCCTGAAACGTTTGTTACGCCCAATATTCTTTGTCTCGACTGCCAAAGGACTTCTTTTGTTCGGATTCTTTTAAGGTTAGAAATCGGTCGAAGAACCGTTGCATATCTAATTTGTGGAGCCATTAGCTCGTGAAATAAGGGCGCAATTGCGACGATAGTGATATGTTTGAGTTTGAGGAATGATAAAAGTGATGATAATTTGTTTACGTTCGACGTGTTTTTTGTTCTTTCGCTTCATTTTTCTTAATTTTATAAATCTACTTTACTATCTCCCTTTCGCATTATTATCTTCCTTTTGTTCTTAGTATAATAAAAATGATTTTTTAGTTTCATACGATTAAAAATTAGAACGAAAACAAAAATGCAAAAAGTTGACAACGAGCGAATTATAAGAAAAATGAAATTTTATTCATCTTCCTTCGTTTCCATTGAATCGACCGTGTTGGATCTTCTGAAGTAATTAAACAAATTTCCATTGACATAGTCAGACTATTCGAAACGAAGTTGAATCAATCAAATTTTCAATTTTTCTTATAATTTGCCAATTGAGCCTGTCCCCTTGCTGCATTTAGATATTTTCAAATAATAAAATGTTTCAAACGATTACTTGGTACGATTTCCGAATCCAGACGTTCCTCCATTAAGACACGCCTAACTACAATTCTGTTTTTATTTTAGCAATTGCATGGTTAAACGTTGACAGGGGCGGCTGTTTGTCAGTGCCATTTCGCTTTTTGCGCAAATATGTCAGCACGAAGATTTTGTGCGAAACAAATACCCAGAATCTGAAATGGAGAATTATTGTCAAGTCAATGTCAGAATAAGAAGATGATGAGAAATAAAAGGCTTTCTCTTGCTCTATCTAATTTGCACGGACAAGCAAACAGATTGAAAATGAAAAATGAAAAACACAGCGAAAATGTCTAACCTGCATAAAGGCTAAAAATATGGCACTCGATGCTATTAAAATAAGATTATGCTCAATCCATTCCTCACCAGCGGTGACACATCCTTTGTCATTTATTTCTGATTCAAAGTTCTAACATTGGGAAAATAATAAAAAATTAGGAAAAATTAAAAATTAGGAAAAATTATAAATAAAATTATCGGAACATGCGTTGATAATTTTCATGAAAGAAGTGAAAAAACACCCAGCCTCAAAAGTTTCCTGTCAAGACTTTCAACAAACTGATTCACACATATCGAATGTAAAACCGGAAGTCGAAAAGTTTTGACCAAAAATTGGCGCAGCGTGCTTTTCACTTTTTTCCGGACCATTGTTCGACTTTATCAAACACCATAATGAGAAATAATTCGTTGAAAATTAAAAACTAAAATTACGTTTAGACATGCAAACACAACACCGACATGCAATGATAGTAATGATGGTTAGGATTGTTATAGATTGTTATAAGAGCTGATTCAAAAAGAAAAACTTTTGGGCTCCGGAATGAGAAAATATTTACAATTCGCCGAGAAAGTTTCTGGACAAATAAATCTCTGGAATGGAAAAAATCTTTCGACAACATAAGAAGGACCCGAGCGAGTGGTGTGCAACATAAAGTAGCTAGTTCATGAAAAGCCATTTCGTTAGGTCACGTAAAACAATCTTACCGCGTTACGGTAGTCACTACCTTCAAGACAAATAAAAGTTTACGAAAATCGAATGAAATTTACTCAAGATGTCAATAAAAAAACTGTACCTTGACTGTACGGCCGAGTAGCTCGGCTTAGACTCACTCTATTGGCCCTAGCTTCTGAACCCGGTCATATATAAGAGAGAAACCTAAATTATACCTCGAAAATAGCACTAATTCGAACATATCTCTGGATCGGTTCGACCGATTTTGCTCATCTTCGAACTTAAATTAGAATTGGTGAATAGAAAAATAGAAAAAAGGCACACCGAGATTGGTCTCGTTTTACTTAATCTCATATAGGGGTGACCACAGAAGATTCATCCTTATTCAGGGATTCGAATTCAACGTGTTACAAACGTGAAAGCTTAATGAACTCGTACTTCGTACGGGTCTAAGAAAATTTGACCAGGAATTCTATCGCTGCCACCTCCGGATTAGTGAAATATCATCGTTTGAATTTTGTCATGTTCGTGCGGCATACTTCGTCTTCGGCTCGAGCTGTCAAATCTAGTCTACTTATCACTTACAGGACCTCTAATCAAAGAAACAGAATATCGTAAACGAGGGACCTCATCACATTATACTCAAACCATCATCTCGATTTATATGCTCCACCAAAAGCGCAACCGAAAAGAGTACGTCAAACAAAAAACGACTGAACACAACACACACAAAATGCATAACAGCGAACACGCATTGATTTCCAATTTTTTTTCCTTCCATTTTTTATTGGTTTTGATAATTTCCATTCCAAAATCCATAAATTGATGTACGTAAATTGTGTACGTAGCGTTTGTTTGCATTGTATAATGAAATCGGCAAGCTTAAAGGGCCTAAACAGTTTACACAGTGGGAAATGTATGCGTGTGAAATAACCATGTTTGATATCACAATGTGAAATTTTAATCCCATCCAAATCAATATTAAATGTTGAATGTATAATGGTTCAACACCCTCCCCATCCCCTTACTGCCCCGATGATGCACGAAGAGCAAATAATTGAATTTCGTTTAAATAAAGTTTTCGAAAAATTTCCAATTTCAGGACTATCATTTTGTACATGGAGTGCATACAACACACAACATATCATCGACTAAATACGTGTTTACATTTATTAAACATTCCAAAACTGCGGTAAATGTGAACATGAAACTATAGTCGGCGCTGTAGAAGTCAAAAATGGTAATTTTCAATGAAAAATTGACATAAAAGTCTGGCGTGCGTTGTCGATAGCATTCCATTCTGTTGTTATAAATTATGAGCACATCACGTCGACCGTGCATCGTTGCAATCGAATTTATTTAGCATTGAAATGATAGGCCAAAAATGAGTGTCAGATTTTGGGACATCGAAAAAAATCCCGAGTAGAAAAAAAAGTGAATTGAGACATCTGTAAAATCTCAAATTGAGGCTCGCTAACGGATAAAGTCGATAATCATTAGTGGCGGACGAGTGGGCCGACTGGGTCGACCCGATGTTTTTCCTGACCCGAGGTCGGATCAGAAACGAGTCGAAAAAATTCGGATCATATTTGACCCGTTAGCGAGCCCACGACTGCAACAGACACACGTGGTGAGGAAAATGTTGTACGATAATTTTCACTCTGAAGCCGGAATACAGTAGATTAAGGCCATGGGTCAGAAATCTTACATGTGTTCTCCTAGCAAAAACTGAGTGTTCTTTCATAGAAACATTTCCAAGTCGTAGAAAATTGTATAATTAAAAGTTGAGGTGATTGTTCGAGTAGTCTTTATCATCGCTCGAATTTTGACTAGTTTTTTTCCACTCAGGATCCGATATTCCTATTATCAAAACTTTTCTTTTTTAATCGGTGCGAAATAAAAAAAAAATGGAAATCGAACGAGCAAGTCAATCGGATTCGTTCAGTGAATTTGTTTAGTAAATACGGCAAATTATGTTATTAACCTGTAGCACCATTACACTAACATATGATGCAGCTACATGGACTAAATTTCCTTCCAGCCAATCTTCACTGGCTCTTAAACACCCACGTTCGTAAATATGTCTATCTGCAGGCTGCTTTAAATGGGAATAGAAAGAAGAAAAAAAATTCCATATGAACCACCCCACCTTCGTTAGTATAAAATGATAATTGGAATTTTAAAATGTGTTAAAATTTGTGTTAAAAATGTTATTCTGTTAGCACCAACATGATTGAAAATAAACAAAATGCCTGATTTACACTTTCGTTTGCCGGTATAGTTTCCCAATTGTCTGAATTCTACTTACATGTCCCTCTCGACGAACATCGTATCCACATTGCTTATTCTTAATCAGTTCGTGTGGCTTACGTTTACAACACGAGAAGGGCACTCCACACGCTTCGCGACTCCCTACCGCACGTGACGAACAATTGAAATAATTATTACTATCCCAGTCTTTTGGGCCCTCGATTCCGCAGCACTGTAGCCAATCCTCTTGTATCCAATCGATCAAATTCTGTTGGTCCGGATCTTCTCTGTAGTGAATTATGAAAATTTGCAAACTTGTCGTCGCTTGCTCTTTGATCTGGAAAATAGAAATTTTTGTTGGTGTTTTTCAATCACGGTCCCCATTTTGAATGTCAATGGTACAACGGTACAGGTATTTGAACATCCGAAAATTTTAGCAGAAATGTTCAACCGTAACGAAATTAACAAAAACACAAATCTGAAATGGAAAATGAATACGAACAGCGCATAAAATCCATATACGGTTTTGATGACACTGTGTGTGGGTGTAAAGGCATAACAGTTAATAGGAATTCTGTGATCCATGACTCGTTGTTGTTGTTTTTAACGTTCGTAATTCTGTTTTGAATACATACGATGAATTGCTGAACCAACTTCTATAGACTTGTAACCATTTGAAGTTAATGCGAATGAATACTTGATACACGGTTCAAGTTTTCAGATACTAACATTTCCCGCTAACAAGCACCGTTAAGTAGAGCATGAAAATCGTTTAAGAGCTTTACGGTAGCAGATAATTCTTAATGACATTCATTTTCAGGAAAGAAAAACCGCAAGCCTGGATGGAATTCAATGTTTGTTGAAGAAAGTTTAATTTACTCGGTGAGAGGATTTCCATGAGAAGAAAGGGTTTGAACTGTTAAATATGCAATCGAAAGTACCCTTGAGTTTTCATTTGGAAAAACGTAGTCGACCTAACTTTGAATTAGTTTG
>JANTFA010152752.1:0-11011 GCA_026413405.1 Phytosciara flavipes
CTGCCTTCGTGATCTTCTCAGAGGTGTCTTAACCTGTGGTAAACAACCTTGGTGGAGGTCACCTCGAAACAGGTACGCGGGTTACGCCCCACAGCTGACGATAGTATGGCGGATTTCATACAAAAATTCACCTACTCTGATGATTATCGTCGCCGTGATGGTGTGGTGAATTTTTTTGTAAGTAAAATCATCAAAGGTGATGTGTTTCCGCGTACCTAATAAAATGGGGATCGAGGTGACCTCCACCAGTATGTAGCCTTGCTCGTGACCGCTTCATAACGTTAGTCTGGTAACCCTAAATTATATCGACGAAACAACAAATTCTTTCAATCGAATAGAGATGTCACTACGGGAGAGCTCAAGCGCGCCGACACGCACGTGGATTACTGTAGATATACAGATGTATATAAGTACGATCTGTATACATAATATGCTCAAATGTCAAAACTGTCAAATTTTCTAAAGTAGAAAAGTTCCAACGAAATGATTTCTCTCGTAAAAAACTAAAGTGCTTTGCTCTGTGCTCGATACTTGATTGCTAGTGTGAGATGAGAACGTAAACTAAAGTAGCTTTCGTGCATTCCATCAATTTATTGTTGAAGGTATCTCACAAATTGCTGCATTTTCCTTTTAATACAAAGCAAAGTTCTGCTACACCATTCAGACTCTGTGTTATATATGTGTACAGTTTGAAAAATGTCAATTTTAAGTCAAAACATCGAACGTCTCTGTAAGTTTGGTGAACAAATTAGATATTTCCATTCATGCTTTGCTAATTACCGATCAGCCGTACCAAAGCTATCGCCTCAAGATGTAAGTATATCGCAATCCATTGTAATCCATTGTTTTGAATTTCGGGTGCAAATTTCCATTTCTATCTTTCAAGGTGAATCACATTCTACGAACCTACGAACATTCGCAGGACTTTTACGAAGGCTCAGTGAAGAGCTATGACTCGAATCAGTTGCCATCGAACTATCCAATGGAAGATTCAAGAAGCGAAGCGAGCTCCCTGTTTTCGTCAAGTAAGTACGACCGTTGCCTACAATACTATCGATTTGTTGCGCGGGCGAACAATTGAACAATGTTTGGTCTTGGCAGGTCATTTGTTCGGGGTATTCGATGGTCATGCTGGACCGGCCTGTTCGCAAATCATCGCTAAACGTTTAATGCGCTACATTGGCGTCAGTTTAGTGCCACCTGACCTGCTCAAACGTCAATTGGAAAGTGGGGCCGAAAGTTACTCATTCTTGAAGTGTCACAATGACAAAGTTGACTTTGTAGCCGAAATCCAAGGAATTTATGAGAAAAGTTTCTCCCTCTACGCCCATCACTTATGCGACAATCCGACGAATCTGTTGCCGTTTCGGGAGGTTCTGGAAAATGCCTTTCTTAGACTAGACAACGATATATCAAACGAAGCCCTGCAAAGTCCAAGCCTGCGAACGATGTCGGTTGCAATGTCCGGTTCGGTTGCGTGTGTGGCTCACGTTAATGGCAATAATTTGCACATTGCTAGTACGGGTGATTGTGCAGCGGTACTGGGTTCCATTAGCGACACCGGACAATTGATGGCCACTTTACTGACCGATGCGCACAATTCGGAAAATTTGGCCGAATGCAGGAGGATTCTTGGCGAACATCCGCCGAACGAACGGGATTCCGTTATTCGGGGCGACAGACTGTTGGGTCAATTAGCTCCGTTGCGGGCGTTCGGAGATTTTCGATATAAATGGCCGGTGGACTTACTACAAAAGGTGGCCGTTCCGCAATATGGTGAACATGTAATAGCGCCAAACTATTACACACCGCCTTATTTAACCGCATTTCCCGAAGTGACGCATCACATTCTAACGCCGAACGACCGTTTTCTGGTGATAGCCAGTGACGGCTTGTGGGACGTTATATCGCCGATGCAGGTGACACAATTAGTTGGTGAACATATGTCGGGTAAAGCATTTTTAAAGCCAATGGAATTGCCAAAGGGAGACATCAAGTTGGGTGAAGTCTCGGATATGTTGAACAAACGCAGGTAAGAGTCGTTCGTCCTAGCTAGCGGAGGGTCAATAAACTATCTAGTCGCTGACAGAAACATTTTGTTCGCATTTCAGACTCGGATTGCAAAAGAAACCTCAGGACCAGAATGCGGCCACACATTTAATTCGGTATGCGCTGGGTGGATCGGAGTACGGTCTGGAGCATTCGAAAATTGCTCATTTGTTGTCGTTGCCGCAGGATGTAGTTAGGCTATTCCGTGATGATATAACCGTTACGGTTATTTTCTTCGATCATGAATATTTGACGCATTCAACATGAATGATTCGTTGATGTTCAGCCCGATGTTTGCGTTTAAATTAGTCAGAATTTATATGGTGAGATAATTTATTGTTTCTATTTCTATCCCCTCCCTCTCCTCCTTCTTCTTGTTTTTCTTTTTCGTTTAAGCACCTCATTTTTGCGTATTTTAATATTTGTGATAGTCGAAACAAATTTTTTGTTTTTGTTTCTTTTTAACGAAATGAGCAAAATATACGCTGCCGATGCCATGTTGAAATTGAATGTTTTATTTCGTCTTCTAGACCTAGTACCGTATAGACCTCAAATACAAAACTCGTGGAAATTTTCTTTCGTGCTGGCCAATGGAAATATTTGGCATAGATTTCACACCGTAGGTTTCACTCAGCGCCTTATACTACTACGTTTGTAACACGAACACGTCGAACTCGAATCACTGAGAAAAGGGAAATTTTTTGCGATTACTCAGGGATGTCAACTCAGCGATAAGAAAATGCCTCTCCGTCTGTCAGTGTCTGAGCAAAGCGAATCCCTATCCTAATTTTCATGGAACTTTTTCCCCTGGCTTGTAATCACCAAAACGCCAGTTTATTTTCGATGATGAGCAAAATCGGCCGAACGGATTGAGAGATATTAGGTATTAGTGCTAGTTTTCGGTTTGGTCACGGAAGTATTGCTGGCAGAAAGTTTTTTAATGAAAGACACTGACTGGCTTGGAGACCTCAAAGCTGTAGAACTGTTTTCGGTGAAGAAGTCAACATTCCGCTAGACGAGGTGCACAAGCTGTTTCAGTGTCATATGCAATCGTGAGATGCCAAAGGAAGTCGTGATCGCTTGCAGATAACTAGCTGCTTTATAAAGTGAAACGATCATTCAAATTCAAATTTACAAACAAAATTCACTAAACTTCGAGGTGTGAACCAATTCCAGATAATCAACCAATTATCACCAAGCGAAAAAGAGAGCGGTTCACTCACAGAATCGCGGTTATCGGAAAGTCAAAACTACTAAAATCAAGCCAAAGAAGCAGAGAACATTGAAACACTAACTGTGATTTTCGAATCTTTGCCGCGCAAATTAGAATCAAATCTTGGTCACAAAGTAGCACAGTTGCTTAGTTCATTACATAGAGAGTTGACTGTATTTCAACAGTTGAAAAATACTGGTGGTATGTTTGATGTTTCTTCGATTTGTCAGGGGCGGCAACAAAAATGTTAATCCAGTCTATTACTTCCTTTGATCAAAGTATTTTCAGAATATTGATATCAAACATAGCACTACTTAATAGCTTGATCATAAATATTCGGAGGCTCATACACTTCTGGAAATTTAGAAGCATTTTGAAGTCCCAAATATAAGCGTTCATGTTAGTAAGGACTCCCTACCCTAAGCTGGTCCCTGAGCAGAGCTATATTTCAAATCTATTACTTCAACTCTTTGAACAAACATTTTGTAAAATAAATCCGACTAAGCCGTTTAGACAAATAGAGGAACGGTCTGATGCTTTAGCTTCAAATGTAAGAGATTCAGCTCTGGGATCTAACCTCTTTGCTTAACGAACGATCATTATTTACTAGGACAACTTTCGTTTTAAAAACTAATCCTCGAAATACTTTATCCAATACACAAAATGCATGGGCATCTCCACCTCTGTTATGAATATTGTCTTATCAGGTTTGCGACTTAATTTTGCACGGAGATAATAAATTTCGAGTGCTTCAAAATGTAATCGCTTTCTCACACAAAATAGTTCTCACATTCTCAATGTAACATTCTCATTTACAAAATGATTGTCGGGTTCATTAATTTTATCGCACCTAAATAGAAACGATAGAAACTAATGAAATTGACAATTTCAAATTGATGAGAATATGATACAAGCTGTAGTGCTAGTGCAAGCATATGAGAAGTAGTTACATGAGACACATACCAGACAATTCATGTGTACTGACAAATGAATTGTGTGCGCTGTAGCCAATAAAGGAAGAAGACAAGAAAAATGGTCGTAGATTGTCTAGCGAACAATTTATTGCCTTCGCACTATCATTTTGCTGATCTATTAGAATCAATTCACCTGTTCAGCTACAGGAGAAATATATTTACGGAAAGAGAATTAAATCTTTGATAGGACCACCGAATAGCATCAATTATGGTTGCAGTTTCTGTCAATTCACCCGACCAATTTATTTATCATGAAGGTCCATCAACTTCCATTTTCACTGAATTATTCAGTGTGTTACATGAAACATAACATGAAAAGCATCAATCATTTAGTGTTCAAAGGATTATAAAAACTGAAAGGTAACGCAAACGTGCCAGCGCGGATCACAAAACGTACGGAAACCAAGTTTCGCGTGATTTTCCCATGACGCCAAATACACAAGAAATTGACCACAAATTTCGTTTCAAACTTGGGTTCTGTGTGCTTTTATGGATTTACATACGTCTGTTATGACCTGTTTCCATCTGGGGTTTCATTCATACTGTTGAATATTGTCAAACATATGGAACATTTTCAGTGTCATTCATGGATACGTGTGGGTGTATGTGTAAGGAATATTTTTAGAATCGCACCAATTCCAGTCGGTCCCAGTTGCTATATAATAACACTGACTGGTATAACTGAACTGGCGCTCATAGCACATTTCATTCATGTGGAATGGTTTGTGAATGCACACCGCATATGTACACGTTATGTGTGCGAATACCTAACGCATTGCGTTGGAAATGAATTTGCTTACGTAAACTGAAATAACGAAAACTTTTGAGAAAATTTCACTGAAATTATTGGCAATTGAAATTCTGTTCGTGGAATAATTAATTAGAAATGATTTTTGTGTATTGAATATATAGACTGATTCGTTGTACGTGTGATACCTACCATCGACGCAACACTTTCCATGTGAAACTCGTAATGTTCACTTTTTCCATTTCGGTTACTTTTTTGAAAATTTTCGCATTAGGTTGGCGATATCATACGGACGTGATTCTATAGCAAATTGAAAAATTTAGTTATTCCAAGATCACTAACAGACTTGGGAAGGGAATCACTTACCGCTTCCGAACCTAGAGAAAGAGTTCCAGAGGAAATCGCACAAAAATGTGCAAATGCCGGGAAAACATTAATTGTTTGCATTCGCTGGCTTTGTCTCTATTTAACGATAAACACACTTACACGCGTCAAAAGACCATGCGCTTTTAGTTCTCTATCAGAAGGTCGATTCGCAAGATTCACAATGTCTAGGGATCGAAACGATGTTTTGCTTAATAGTGAAATTCCCTCTGCTTGTTATGTTGTTCGTCAACGTGAGAAATTTAATGAAGATGAACTGAAATTTTCAATCTATTTCAGATCAGATCACAGTTTCAGATTAACCTAAAATTTTCTTCGATCGGAATTTTCAAAGTAGTCTGATCCGAGTCTGAAAATTGCAGACCGTATTTTTTCAGATTCAGTTCAGGTCAGAACAATCTACTGCTCCGAATACTGTCAGAATGCAGATACGAAGCCAATTGTCGCAGTCTCGCAGGAAATTTATCTTTGAATTCACATGATCACTTATTCGTGCAATAAGTAGTAAGAAACCATCCATAAATCCCCTCTTCAAATTTGACAGATTTTCAGACCCCCCTTGTCCGCACTTTTCCTATACCTTACAACACGTAAGTCACACTTTCATCGTACCCACCTCCCCTCTTCAAAGAGAACGGGATGAACCCTAATGTTTTTTAGTATTCTCTAAAATAGAGAGTTGTTCAACTTACAGTGTTGTCAAGTGGCGTAGATATTTCAAACATTCAAACGGAAGACAGTACTATCAACATGAGCATCACTTCGGCAAGGTGATGAAATAAAAACAAGCTGAATCCAGACTCAGGTCCATTGTTTCACGGCCGAAGTTATGGTGACAACTGTCATTAAACTTTAACTGAGTGAAACATTCACATTTTCTGTACGGGCTCCAAAACTTCTACGTTTGTCAAAAGCTTTTCGATTGCTTGTCAAAATTTATTTGAACAATAGCGCACATGTTAGACCACGCCTATTGAAACATGTGCGCTATTGTTTATACAGACAGACGTGGCAGCCATGTGCGCTATTGTTAAAACAAATCTGTCAAAGTAAACAAATAAAAGCCGCACATAAAATTTCACTCTGTTGATATGCCTTCTACCAAGAAATTCAAAAATTTCCCCAATTTCTGATTTGAAAAGAAAACAAAAACTGAACGCTACCATCGACTAACGCATTGTCGTCCAGGGAAAAGTGTAGCTTGGCATACCATAGCGTCATTTCGCTTCTATTCGCCATTTTAATTCAGCGACATGAAAAACAATAAATCAAAACAACAAAATTTTGATAAACTTAGCGCTAATAAAAGCTAGTAAATAAATGTAAATAAAATAATTAACAAGGTGAGACAGTGTCAACGGATCACATAAACAATCGACGCAGCATCCAATGCACAAAACACAGCAAATCAATTCAACTTTCATTAAATTTTGCTTTCATCATTTCGAAGTGTTTTTTTTGTATGGCTTGTGTGCTCCCGTTGTTTTTCAATTCAAACGGTAATTTTTCATTGAAATTCCGACAACAGCCTTTTCTTTTCAATTTAAATTGACATTTCATAGTACTACGGTGCCAGGCTACTGTGTTCATAGCTCAATAGCATTCCAGTTTCTCAGTAATGATTCGTAGTGGGGCGAAGTTTTTACATGCTGTGTTGTTTGGTGAATGGGAAAATGATGTTTTTTTTGCTACTACCACACAAATTGGATAACCCAAAATTATTGTGGTATGCGATTACGATTAACCGTCATTTCCATCAAAATAAACAAAATCGAATGCACAACAAATTCGTTAACGAGACGGACAACCTGAAATTTGGTGTTTTTTTCTCGAGTTCCTCTGATTTCCAAAGTTATTGCCACTGAAGCATAACAACATACACACAACATAGAAGAAGAAAAACACCGACACCACCAAGTCACTTCAAATTCAATGTTGTAATTGTCTAAAAATAACCAAAAAAATAATTTTTTTTTTCTAATTTCAGACTGATCATAATGAATGGCGAACAAAATGACAAGAATCGAAGGATGAGACCAGAGAAAATTTTGGAAATGTTCCTTGAGGTGGTGAAACAAAATGCGTCCAAATCGTACGACTTTCCAATATCGGATGTGAGTGGGGTTTATTGCTACCTATTTAGTCAATTCAGTGTGGCCGATTGTGGCAGATGTGTCTATGCCCGAGAGCGCTTCTTGGAGCCCCGATTTTCTGTGTTCAATTCAACGGATGCTGAGTGATCTCTGTGTAGCTGGAGCCTACGGCTCGACGTCTTCGAACTGTCACAAGTGTTGTGTTTTGTGTTTACACAAATAGTTTCAGTGACAAATCGGATCGTGTTCGTGTTCAAAATGATAATTTCAGTGCAAGTGAATTTGCCCGCCAAAAATATTATCTCAAATGAATCAGGACTAAAGAGAACGATTGCATGCATTTTGTATAGTGCCAACCCGATAGACACCATTGGTGTCGATTATTGCTGTGTCTTTATCGTGTTGCCGGTTTGGTTGTTTTGTTTTATACTGAAATGAGTCCCACCCGAGTGGGTCCGACGCATTATCTGTTATCAGTGGGAATGACAAATTCCACTGGGATACAATGTGACAGTTTTGAGTGCCCTGCTACTATACACGCATTGAATGCCCGTTGAATATGCAAACAATTCCACTCGAAAATTTTGTTTTCGAATTTTTGGCTCCCTTTTTCCCATTGTGTACACGGCAATTTTGTTGTTGTTCAGTTGTTGTTGTTGCTTCTGAATGCATTTGTACAAATCCTTACATTTCGATTGTTTAACAGTGTAAACACCGATCCGATGCACAAACCGCGCCAATTCGTTCAGAAAGAAAACGTTGAACTGTCTCGCTATAATCATATAAGATTTCAACGACGACCATAGACACTGTGAGTGTGCATTTCGATTTGCCTGTTCATTTTGAACTGGCCATTTGCACACACAGTCGTCGGACACAGTAAATATTGCCTCAATACAAACAACACACTCCACGGACAATGCCAAACTGAATCGAAATTTCGCTTAGTGGTTCCCGCGGTCCAATCGAAAACTGATGTACGGAAGGTCCCCTTTATTTTTGATTTTGAACAAATCGTCCATACATCACTTTGTCCAAAAACTTCCAATTTGACCGCTATAATTTTGGGTCACTTCGACTCGGCCGCTATTATCCCTAGAGTGTCGTGTTGTTTGTAGTGAGGCTACAGCATTGTCTATTGTTCCCCGACCCCCACCGAAAATGACGAATGGACGAATGGCATTCAACTAACTACTTTTTCAAAAATGCTTCCAGCTACTGGAGCAGTATATGCATGGCCGAATGGTACCAAATTTTCCCGAAGCAGCATTGGTTATCGATTCAGCCGGTCAAGTGTTTTCGCGCAAAGTTGACTATCTGGAAGCTTTGCTTATGGCCATGCATGACACACAAAATGCACAGGAGCGTACGGAAAAACCGGATAACAATCCAGACCAGGCGGAAAAACCGGCGACGGAGAAAAAACGGTAACCCAAAAATCCATTTTCTTAGTACTACTTTTGTGTGTGGGTTAGTGTGTGTATTGATGCCGGCTTGTGAATCCACTCAGTGGGTCTCATTGCTATGTGTTATATTTTGACTGTATAGACAGACAGAGAAAAATTTCCAAGTTGACGACCAAATCGTTGATGGAAAGAGTTGTGCTAAGTTCGTTCCGATTAGATTCTCGTTGGTATTTTGTTGTTGTTGTAGTGCAATAATGAGAAGAACAAAACCAAAGCCAAATGATTCGTGCGGATAGTTAACATTTTTTGTAGTGTTCCATTGTGTAGTGTGTTTCCCACCCCCCTATATTGTGGCAACATCAACAGGTGTGCTCAGAGCTAAAAGACATGCGATCGGTGTTTGAGGAAAACAATCGGTGATTCTTTCTGAATTGTTTTACCAATTAACTGTTCCACTATCGCATCATCGCCCGTTTCCATATAAATGCGAAAACCTTACAAATGTGTTAAACGTTACCGTTGCATACAAAAAGGCGGGTTCAATGAAACCAATGATGATGAAGATAAAGCAGACGTCGATTGTTGCGACGATGTGTTCGAAGTCAGTGTCTGCTGCAATAAAAACACTTGTTTTGTGATCGGAAAAGACTGGACAATACATAAAGATCCGTTGCCGAGTCTAAAATATTACAATTGTGATGCTAAAGAGACACTATTTATGTCGTCTTGTAAGCAAATCTGTGTTTTTGTCGTGGACGAGAGTCTTAATCTGAGTGCGCCAAATATGAACTGTGGGTGTGCTGTCAAACTAGCAGTGTGTGTTTTGTCAACCCGGGAACAGACAAAGGCAATTTTTCTTCTGTCCCCCGTATTCAGTTAACCGAAAATTGAGCTACCTGTGTACACACACACATCGCACACACCGCATCATGGGATTCTTTGCATGCAGCGGGTTCAACTGTACCCCATGTAAGTCAATTTATCGTACGTCCGTCCGTCTGACTAACGATTTTGTTTATCACAAGAAGTAAATCATCATCGCTATCTATCTCTTTCACTTAGTGCCGGTACAAATATCAGACATTTTGTGAATCCATCTTACCCGGCAACAAA
The DNA here is from genome assembly GCA_026413405.1 of Phytosciara flavipes. Taxonomy (NCBI): domain Eukaryota; kingdom Metazoa; phylum Arthropoda; class Insecta; order Diptera; family Sciaridae; genus Phytosciara; species Phytosciara flavipes. The sequence continues at coordinate 9,981 of JANTFA010152752.1, forward strand.
TCAAACCAAAAATAACACATAGCATTCGAAATTCGCTCGCTACTAAGGGTTCGTGCAATAATGACGTTCACATAAGATGGGGATGGGAGGTTTGAGGGAACGAGGCATGTGAAATATGTTGACGAAAGGAGGAGATGGGGATCATAAATCTTGAAAGTCATGTGGACGATATTAATGAACGAGCCATAAGAAAAATTAAAAAAAAATCGTTTAGAATGTTAGCGATGAGAGTTGTGACTGCCAGACAAATTTGTAACAGTTTCGAAAATGCGTTGAGTTACACACCACCATATCTAGCAATGAATCTGTCTACATCGGCGCCATTTGAGTAAATCTAGTCGATTGCTATTGTAGAACTTGTCAGTTTCTTTGGACTGATCTTCATTTTGGGGTAGTCGCTCTTTTGTGGTCATAGTTAACGAGTCCTCAACAGCAGTAATAAGAGTCTACTTTGACAAGCCTCAATCCTGTAGAGGGATTCTTTTGAAAAACAGCCTACCAAAATCGGATGCAGCCTTTTTTTGGATTTTTTGACATGTGTCTAGAAAGGTACTCGGCTCTAGAAGCCAAAACCATTTTTTTCAAAATTCCCCGTGAAATTACAAACTTTATTGTCCTCTTCCCTTGTTGATAGAATCCTGCGTAGTAATTTAGTCATTGCCACAAATTCAGCGTTGAATCTCTGGTTCGTTTGAAAGTTTCATGTTAGAGATCAATAAATTAAGGTGCAGGCCCAACAATTTTCAGTGTTTTCTGATGTAACACCCTAACTTTCAGTCAACGGAATAAAAAAATCGTTTCGAGTAATTTCAAAGCATGCATTTAATCTCGCAGTCATGTGTAAAATAGGTAAATAGCATAATCTACGCTGTGCTTCTAACGTCCTACATTATTCGAAGTTTTGTAAAATGCTGAACATGCTGTAGGCACAATTGACGATCTGAACAACAAAACTTCTGTAATCAGCTGGGGTTTTAGTTAATGTTTTACCGCAAACGACTTACAGACACAAAATTTTCCAAATCCATTGG
>JANTFA010152774.1:0-11009 GCA_026413405.1 Phytosciara flavipes
ATGTCTTCGCCAATAAGAGTTTTAATGAGTCGATTGTCGATAAAGAAATTAAATTAATTACATTAATATAATAGGCAGTAGGCATTGGGTGGTGGGGTGGTTGGGTTTGAGTTCCGTTTGGAGAATAGAGATGTTTGTGATACGGTATCATTGGATGGGTATAATCGATGCCATCATTTTTCTTGTAATGGTTATTTGAATGTGGTTTTGGGGGGCCGGGAAATGGCCATTATGAATTACATTAAATGGCAAGTTAATTTACCGTAAAAGTTTCATTAAGAGCGTAATTATATGTGGAAATGTAATTAATATTTGATTCATTTCAGAAATGGAATAAGAGTTGTAATAACAGAAATGACAGACGCCTTACTTTATACTTTGTTAAATCTTGTACTTCTTTTGTTCAGCATATTTCGTTGCTGTTGAAATGAAATCTTTTACTTCACTTGTCCCAACTGATATTTTTATCTATAAAATCGAATGATGCTACGACTAAATCTCTTATTTTCGTCATCGTTGTCAATAACAAATGACTACCTTCGATTAACCGTTGCTCCATCCCTTAAAACATTCGACATAAGGAATTTTATTTGTTAACAAGAAAAATTTTCTGACTTCGAAAATCGAAAAAATTTAAAATCAAATGGCAAGTCTTCATCGTAAAACTTAGTTTTTCACATATTTTCTGTTATCCGCCTTTCCGGTCGACCGTCATAGGCTCGGTCCCGTGAGTGACGGATAATCGAAGTTTTACTGTAAATAGGTGAACTGGAGGGGTGACGCACTTAAACTTATTCCACTTATTATTCCAATAAGTAACAGATTTGTTAATTATATGTATCAATCCACGACCTTGCCCCGTGACTTACAAAGTTACAAATATCTCGAAATCCATTGATATTTTATTAAGTAGTTAACAGAGAAGGTTCGCTCTAAGAAAAGTTCTGCTGCTTTCAACTATTTCAATACTCCATTTCGTTTATCGAGGGAGACGGAACATGTCATGGAATTATATGGGCATACACTCAGAGTTTCTCAGAAGTTAAAGAGTTGATAAATAACAATAATCAACTTGCAGCAGACCAACAACGCGCTCATTGCACATCATATTAACGGAATCAAACAAATAAGCGAAGCCGAGTGTTGGACAAGCATACGACGTGTCAGAGTCAGAGAAATGATAACAGGTGGCGTTGCTTCCGCCTCACAGATAGGCATGTGATAGAATGAGCATGTCAACATTTCTGAAAATATTTGAACGCTATGGCACCAGAGAATGAAAAAGTGTGGTTATGTCTTCAGTATGAAATGGAAGAAAATAATTAATTTTTGACTGAACGTCAAATCATAGCATCATAGAGACTTGATTTGAGCAAATTTGAGATTGTCACTATTTGACACTGTCGGCGCGGCAAGTCGATCACTTCTGTCACTTCATAATAGTAACACTTTCATAGATAAAACAGCGTGATCGAAAATGAAAATGTCCACAAACCGCTCAACTCTTACATCAACGAGCTCATTTGACCGACTTGCCGATAACGTCATCTCTGACATTTGCGGTAGTCATGATAACAATTCTCTCAATCTATTTCGATAATCGCTACAGTGACGAAATGCGTCGAATTTTGATACCCCGGCGCAGGTGCCCAAGTGCTGAAGTTAATTATAGGTTACATTGGATGCTACGAAAGGGGATTAATTTAGTTATAAAATTTCTTCTCTACAAGTGTGTCCGAGTCAAAGGTGAGATACTAGTTACCGAAGCAAGTTGTTCAAAAACGAATGAGTTTGCGAGTAGCAGCATACAATGTTCATTGAAACGTTGACTATCACTTAGAAAATAACAATGAAACAAAAATACTCATCATGTAACCAGAGGGGGATCGCAATTCTTTTTGTCCGTATGCAACTCTTTTATAGTGCGCTCTCAGCTAATCATTTTTCATGTCCTAAAGAAATTGGCGTTCATTTGTTGTAAAATCTTATGAGAGAAAGATTGGATCTCAATAATGTAAAATGAATTGTAAAAAATTTTAATTTCGGTCTTTGCAACTCTTTTCAGTGCGGTCCACCCCGAATGAACCGTTTTCGCATGGACCAAATGACTATGTAATGTCCAGCATTTTGTCGTATCAAGTGTTGAAACCATTTCAAGATACCGGGAAACTTTGATTAGCCGTCAGGTGAATTCCTTTAAATTTCTAAAGAATTGCCTTTGTCTTCAGCCGAAATTCGATAGAAATGTACAAAATTCGCAAGAATTCGCCTCACAGTTAAACGAAGTCTCACTGAAACCTAATTCTTCTAATGCTATTCTCTCCACCGAGGGAATTCTCTTTTGTTGCCTAACATTTGCTCCTCCATTCCTCACCGAAACAAACGAACATTTTCAATTAAAATTAAGTAATTGAATTCAAAAACGATTGTAATAATAAACATGATCAACTGTTTGCTTATTATTATCTTCTGAGTATTGTAAACATTTGAGGAATATTTTCGGATATGTTATTACTACATCCAAAATGTTCAATTTGAATTGGAGTGTGCGTACCAATGTAATGGAGTTTGCGTATTTTTCCGTTTTTCGTTCGGCTAACACGTCTGACTGGTTCAAAAACGTAGAAAACGAATAGTAGAAGAAAACCAGCAATTTGGAAAACATTTTTTTTCGGTGTGTGAAATTATTATCAACGCGTCTCTACAACACACGACTGTCAATTTGATTATAAGTCATTCATTCATGAAAGTAAAAAATTACGAATGGATGTGCAGTGACTGCCTTAACGTATTTGATTAAGAAAAACTCCATTGGAACAGTGAGTCCGTTTATCATACAAAATATTTCCGTACACCATCAGAGGCTAGACCATCGTTCGTTTGTTTCAATATGTTTGTGTGTAGTGATACAAAACCGAATTCTGATTTCATTAGTGTTGCCTTTTTATCATTTCATTCTTCCTTTCAACGAAAATGTAAGTCTTACCATAGCGGTATATGGATGCTGTGCTTGAAACGTAAATGATCTAATTATGGTCTTCGTGAAACCGTGAAACACATTGATGTTCGGATGAAGAAAACACCACTTTAAGTTAATGACTCACCACCTGGCTACTTTTAGATTGGAAATAAGCAACTCGCTTCTGAGCTATTTAGCATGTAAACATTGCATCGAGATCGAGACAGTCGTAGTCGTGGAAAATTGGTCAATTGTAAAATAGTATTTTGTGCATCAAGTTTTGAAATGTTGATTTTTCAGCACTAGTTCAAACTTTTCACGTTAAGAAAAAATGAAATTTCAAAACTAGAATTGAATTAGAAAAAAGAAGGAAAAATGTTGGTTTTCAATTCGAAGAGTGACGCACGTCTGAGATCAATGGAACAATTGGTATAAATTAAGTGCGTCATCCATCGTTTCAAATGACTTTTCAAGATAAGTAGACTTCTTCTTCTTCTTCTTCCTCGCTTTATTTTTTGTCAATGACTAGTATTTACAAAAACTATCCTATTCAAGATGAGTACATAGTTTGTGCAAAATGTACGTCAAATAAACGGAGTAATCATCTGTTATCGACAATGATGACCGTATTGAGCGACTGGGTCGTTACAACATTCTCTTATACACAAAAATGAAGTAAAAGATCGAACCACACCAAACAGAATAATTCAAACAAACGAAGTAACAGATTTGCCGAATCTAATCGCAATACGTCTGCCTGTTTTCATTACACAAACATTTCGAACGTTCTGTGTACTAGCAGTCATAGGCTGAGCCAGATAAAAACTCTTTGTTTATTTTAAATTGCCCCTCAACTGTTGTTTCAATTTCACGATGTACCGCGAACCACGTACGGTTGGCATATGTTATCGATAATAACGACAGCAATAAATGACAAGCTTTGTTTATTACGATTTCTTTTATAGTACACGTCAAAACAATTGAAATACAAGATTCGACAAGTCCACCGATTGAAAATACTTCGATCGAAAGAAGAAATAGACCCGAAATTAACACTGATTTTATGCTTGCCGTCTGTGGCAGGTTTGATTTGATCACATTGTGTTGGGTGCATTTCGTTGCATGTGGGAAATAGCCCTCACAAATTCAAGAGTGTGTCTTTTTTAGTGAAGAAACCAGAGTCAGAAACTTTAAATTTTATACTCAAATTGATCATCTAAATAAAAAACTTTTGATTCAGTACTCGAACATGGGCACGAACTTAATAAATTCAATCCAACATCGGAATGGACCAAATCAACGGCCACCCAACAGCATTTTCGGAAGTTCTGGCGCAAGTCAGACACTGATTTCCAGCCATCTAGTAGGAGGTGTTTTGGGCGCAGTTTCGTGTGCCTTCGTAATTGTACTGTACATTAATTACTCTCTGACGCATGAGGTAAGCTCGCACGTCCATCATGAGTCCCATAGTTTTTAATTGTGTTTTCTCTAGAACTCAACAGGAATGAAAATTTTTGCTGTTATTGGTGTATCCGTTGTTGTAATATTGATATTCATGACCTGCGTACTCTTAATATTCCGGAAAAATGATAAACGGGTTACTGTGGAATATGTGGAGCCTTCACATACTGAATTGACAACGGATTATATCGACAATCTGGTAATACGAAGATTATTATTGGAAATGGACTTCCTAATGAAACTTTTTTGTTGTTCTATTTAGATATTAGAAGAGCCATCAAACATAGACATGCTAGAGAATCCACCTCCGTATGACCATGCGATTAAAATGCCGTCGAGAGGGCAAAAATCACCACAAGGATTACCCCCTCCATCATATGACTACTTAGTCTTGGCGTGATACAGAACTCTTTCTATTGAAGAAATGTTGCAACAGCAGGATGGGTCACTAGCAGGGATGACTCAGTTTTTATTTTAAGGATAAAGAAGAGAAGAAGTATTCTGAAAATAAACTTTTACAAATTTTTGAGAAATATTTATTGTAAGCTTTTATTGGAGGTGGCTTAGCCTCTTTTAATAAATCCAATTTATTAAATGTTAATATTAAATGTTAGTCTCTGAATTTTCAAATAAAACTGAACATCATGGAGAAATTGAGAATTGAGTGGAGACTGGAGACGGCAGAACGATACCATTAGCTCTACCACAAAAGCGTTTAAAACCGTGGCTTTATATGCAACGCAGCATCATAATACTCGAAAACTGCGAAACTCAGATGCATCTGTTGCATAAGACGTTGTATAGGAATCTGAGTGCAAAGTGCATTACTAGGCACACGATATGTTTACTGTGGCACTTAATGCAAGACTTAATGTCATTAATAACCCTTTATTTCTGTACTTCGTGCGGGCTATTATGTGCTATTTACACAACGGCTTTTTTCATACAATTTTCTTGTACTAGGTGTCCTGTCACACTAGGGTTGCGAAGGTACTAAGGGTAAATAGTAGAGCTACGTAAGCTAGGCATCAGCGTCAGCATCTTCTACGGTCTTTTCTCGTTTAAAAATCAAATTGATTGAACTTATTCCTTGCAATACATACACAATTCCTCGATTAAATTTATGTTCAAAAGTTAGTAACTGACTAAATTTTAGTCTAAGACTCTGTTACACATGTGCTGTCATATTCATACATTATGCAGTTAGCATATCGAAGAACGTTTTGAAGACATGAAAGTGTCGTGCTTTGAAATTACTATAAACACCACAAAGAGGTCATGACTCTAATTACAATATATTTAACGCACATTTTTCAATACTGCCAGTTGATTTAAATCACCAAATAACTCGGCAAAAAGTGAGGGTTCTAAATAGACTAATTAGAACACAAATTTAACTCCAAAAAAATGCAATTTTTGTCGAGTTACTGATGATTTTAACGTACTGGCAACGTTGACTCCTAAAGGAATATTTTAGTTGCGAAACCAACGAAAATCACTAAGTAATTACGTTCCCATTATAAACAGAGTGTGCCAATTTTAATAATGAAAAGTAGTTTCGTTCTTCTAGTAGTTCACGTGCTGCACTGCACAGCTCCATCATCAGAAAATGTGATTAAATTTCACACCTGAGCTGTAAAGAAATATTTCCATCAAACCGCAAGCTTTTCAGATGCACAGTATAAACATCAAAATTTGTTTGTGTACTGCATGCATATCCTGGCATTTGTAAATGTAAATAAAGTTTCTTTGACTGGAATATAACTCAAGTATCTCAACAAACTGAAAAGACAACTAACTCGAAATAATATTTCAAAATGGAATAACATTTCTCTAGTCTGTGGAACGTACCTTTTAACCTAATTTTTTAATTAAATTACAGTTTGTATTCCGAATAATTTCACATATTTTGTTAATAAGCCAACCACCGTGTGTGTGTTCCCGTTCTGTTTTGCTTTTTCGCATTAAAATCGTAGGCTACACCACAATATATGAATTAGTAAATTCTTTCGTAACACACACACATCACATCACTTCACTTCACACCAGAGCATCTCATCCGAACCCCCGGTAAACAAATTAATTATGCAGCAAAAATCCCCATTTCAAAAGGTGAGTTATATGTTCATGTACACGGAACAAAACAACCGTCAATTAATCGAAATTTGGAAAGGCGAATAAGGAACGTTTATATTTCACTGTGATACACAGACGCACAGAGTTTGCTCTCGACGAATTTGCGAATACGACTGACACATTGAGAATGAATAATGAAAGTTTCTAACGAAATTAAGGAATGCTTCCCCAAAGCATAACGTTCATGAAAAACATACCCCATGCATATGATACTCACAACCAGCCGTACTAAATGATGTACAAATGGAACCGAATTTCCACGATAAACTGTTTCTTGTGCCCTGTATGCGATTCTGCGCTCTGACAACTGATCCCCTGAGGCGCTTTTTCCCCTTCCTGATGTTCATATAACATTACAAAGTGATCACATTGTAGTTTTAGGCTTTGTAACAATATGATGAAAGCGTTATACCCTTTGGATTTCACTCGTTTTTTCCTCTAGTCAATTTTGGTTCTTTAGGTGTATGAAGCTTTTATGCATGCGAATGCCTCGGTAAAAGTGTGTGTCAAAATTTTTTTTTTTTTTTTAATACTTTTGGTTGACTTCACGTATCCTTTAGCCTTATCCTTATAGCAGGAACGGGGAACATATATGAAGGGAACACGTTACTACGATGTATTACAATGGGTACCCATATAATGTATTGTGGTATACATAGCACATAACAACGTTAAGATGAATAACCCTTTGGCACATTTATGTTTATGTGAAGTGAATAATTGAATTGTTTTTCCGCCGTTTTCTGATGTGATGACGGAGAAGAGGGCTTACTCCATCCAAGATGCCTTTACATGTTTAATGGTAAAGTGGTTTGGTTTTTTTTTGTTTTTAAAGAGGGAAGATTGTTTAACTTGTTAATGTGATATGGTTTTCTTGTCATTAGGATTGAGTGGAGTTTCAACTTTTTTTTTAGTCCTGCACTTTTCCTCCGTTTAGTTTTTGTGTAGTCGTGTTTATGTTGGGACATGAAATGTTTATGTTCAATATGCTATGTGTAATGTACTTGGGAAGGAAAAGGAACGACAAAATGACAAGTTTCTATGGGGATGAATACATTGTTGAGTAGTAGTCCTACAGATAAATTGGAGTGTTTTCAATCAATTGATAATTCTAGTATAAGGAAAGTCATTAGGAGCATAGCTTTCGTTCGATGATTGGAAAGAGAATCAGTTTTACGGTTGATAGGTCATATCGTCTGTAATAGGAAAATTTAACATGATAAGGAGGAGACCGTCATCTGTAATCAAATGGTATGTCTGCTGAAATTACTTCGATCCAAAAAAGTAGTAAATTCGATAATTATTGGTCGTATGAGAAAAGTTGTCAGATAATAAGACCTACCATCAGATTTCCTTTACGAAAAGTCCAAAGGTATGTACATAGATTTGTTGTAGGCCTCACTGGGCTCATGACTAGCAATTTGAGATTTCCCTGTGTTCATAAAGAGTGATATCGCGAATTCTTCGAACAAGTGAAAATGTGGTGCTGCATAGTAGGAAATCTTTTTTTCGCAACTTTTTTATGTATATCTTCGGTAATTAGGTTGCGTCGCTAGCTATACCAGCTGACACCCAAGGAACTATGCTGATATTAAATGTTGTTCTTCTTTTTTTGTGTTTTTTTCTAATTGAAACATATTGTAGTGGTGGATGAAAGTGAGTTCTAGAAATACAGATCATCCTGAGGGCCAAACTCGCTGCCGATGCTAGAACTCATGTATTACAACACTTCAATCAGGTATTTTCAAAGTTTTAATACATGCCGAAGTGGTTTCAGCTTTTTGAAAGTGAGTTTATGAACAATTTATATTTCTGAATACTCCCAGCGACCTCTAGGGCTTAGAATACTTTCATGAGATTTTTTTTTCGTTCCTGGATTCAAGACACGTGTGCGAAGGTAAGTTCCTGGCATAAAATCAGTCCTGAGGGTTCATCTCATCTCCAATTCTAGAACATCTGGTTTTGATGACTTTCATGTGGCTTTTTCGATTAACTCCTGGATTTCGAGCTTGGTCGAGGTTGTTCATCCATCAAATAGAAGTTAATCATTTACCGTGCAGACCTAAGACATTCATTATTGACCAGTTATTATCAAATTCACAATTCATAAAATTTTTGTATGACTAGGATCTGGAACGTGTGTTTTTGATCTAAGTGTTGAAAACGTCGTAGGATGGAGCCAGAACGTTTTGTACGAAGAACAACTTTTCGCCAAATTTAAAGTCCCTTTTATCACGCGAAGATTTTGAATTTAAATATTTCTCAATCAGTCACTTTTCAGAAGTTCGCCTCTGAGTTAACAAGAAAAGTTGCTCCAGCGGATGTTTATTGTGTGGTAGGAAATGAAGATTGTAAGTCATGCATCGACAACATAACCAGTCGAGTATAGCACAGCGCGCAAGCTTTAAAGACCCGAAAATAATTTTTCATTATAAAGTGCATTTGGCCGCTCGACCTACTTGGTATCTTGCGTCATTTGTCTCGTTTAAAACTACAGTCATCTAACATTTGATAGACATCGGCCACTTATAGCCCAGGATATTTGATAAAATGTGAAGAAAAACAACTTGTAGCAACTTGTTCGAAGTTTTCGCGATATGGCGTCCCACCGAAAAATGACTGGGCCTATTGTCACATGAGGTACTGTAGTAAAACGCCCACTACGCTGGGTTTTACCCGAGACAAAAGTTTTGCACATAGACAAGTGCTTGAATGTGGATACTCTTTGACTCTATATTGTGCGTAAATTTTGGTAGAATCCCAGGAAATCAATGTTATACTACACCGGTCTGTTCACACAACACTCCAACTAGCATTTGATTTCCTGAGCCATGATAGTAAATTCATAATCTTATCTCTAATTTCCGTTAATTGTTGCCTTTATTACCTCCACGTGATATCCCAATTTTGATAAAATAATTTCAACAAACAAAAAACCTCTGCACAAAGTAACTCGCCCCAAAATATAAACATATTTTCGTAATATTCTCTGCACTAATATTCTATCCAAACAATAAGCAGTTAAATAACGAACGAGTAAGGGTCGCATTGTTTTGTTAAACTATTAATTATATTATAACCCAGGCTGGTGTATGTCTGTGTGTAGGTGTAGGTGTTATATTATTATGTTGTTTATTTATACAACGTTATTAGATAAGCCGGTTCACACCTTTTAGTAATTGGTGTTATAAGATATGAGGATAATGTTTGTGTGTGTGTTTTTTTGCGTTGCTGCTTTAACACGGGGGCTGTGCAGTTAGGTTAAACTTTACGAAATATTGTAGAACTGGTCGAAAATGAAATGAGGGAATAACAATTAAGATGTAGGGACAATGTGGCAGAAACAAAATCGGGATTTGTATTTAGGCCTATATTTGTTGTAAATAAAGCTTATATTTACCTGCGACTCTAAAGGCAATTAATTTTCGGGGTGCACAAGGCAAGTCAAAATGAACGCAAATCTACTGTCCATTTTAAGCTTATGAGCCAATGATATTTTGGAGCTTAACATTTTCCCACATTTTGTGCTGTGAATTTTAACATGGAACATTATGGTGTGGTACCATTTCCGACTCGCCCTAATTGACTTTTTTGTTTGCACAAAACAATTCTCAAGATGTTAATTAGCCAACTGATATTATAGGCCGCTGCTGCTGCCGGGCTATAGTTAATTTTCCGCAATAACTCAAAAAAGAGAACAAATGAAAAAATTGTGAAGCGTACGCGTACATTGTATACGCGACAATAAAATGCTTGCAAACTTTGATGAAATTCGAATTATGCATTTTATCCACTCTTTCGGAAAGGGATGCAAATTAAAAATGGAGAGAAAAAAAAACTTCAAACAAAAATTTTACCCGACTTTTCAAAAAAACCAATTTCATATGAAATGACTTTCATCCTATTTAATGGATCCAATAAAAATGTATCACTGTGCCTCAGTTGTAAATTTTAGTGCGGCTTTTTCGGATAGAATTACGACAAGCTGGATATAAATATCTGTATGGTGTGATGTGCGGGCTTAGCCGGTCTTTGGATACAATAAATTAATATTTTCCTCTTTTTTCACAATAATGCTTAGGAAAAAAATTGATTTCATAAGGGGTTTGCATAAAACCAGAAAAGACCGTAGCAGGCGCGGGTGCTGCGACGAAGCCCCGTACGATCCCGTTTATCTACCTCACGTGGCCCTACACGGTGTGGTTCAATGAATTTTAAATGAACATTGGGATGCACTTTTGATATTTTTGGATGTTATTAGTCAGCCTCGGAGCCCTGAAAGCGATTCTACAAAAGTTTCTGATTTTCATCCGTAAGTTCGGCAGCACTAGGACATCGTGCATCCAGCCCACAGATGAAGTGTTGGAAAACTGGTTGGGGTTGCAATCGATAGTGTTTTGAATTCTAATGACAACGGTAACAAAATTTGGTAAGACATGTGCAGGGGACATGT
>JANTFA010152785.1:0-11008 GCA_026413405.1 Phytosciara flavipes
TTTTCGGAAATATTTTTGGGAGGATGAGAGTCCATTAATTCTTTTTCGATATTAATTATAAATTTAAGTTGGTTTTTTGTTTATAATTTTTAAAAGTATATTATAGTTGTTATATATTATTTCTAACGTTTTCACCATTTATACGGAAGTGTTTTGTTTATTTTCATTTTCAAATTTAAATCGAAATAAATCTGGTACATAAATAGATTTTTGAAATCTTTCCTCTTTTATATTTTCTTCTTTTTTATTTTTTAATATTCATTAAATTAATGTCCATCTCATTGTATGATAAATTTTAAACTAAAGTTACCTTAGCTGTTAGTTTTAATATTTTTTATAATTTTCTGCATTTTTTTTCTTTATTATTTCGTTTCATGATATGAAATGTTACCCACAGATATTTTTTTCTTACTTTTAATTTATGAAATATTTCTTTTTTTTTAATCTAAATATTGATTTTGAGTGAGAACGTTTGATTATATTTGTTTTTCTTTTGAGTTAAATGATGATATTTTCCAAAAAAAAATGCATTGTACAATTTGTGAAAATAATTTTTTTGCTGTTTTTTATAGATCCCTCACAGAAATCTCTCGTTATGAATATTAGGTAGAATGCGATTTTCATTCTATTATAAGTTGACGTATGATTTACAATTAACTTACTTCACTCTGTATATTTGTGTATTGTTTTTTGGTTGCTTTGTTGAGTAAAATAGCTTACATTTCTACGGGATACTTTGTTCATCCACTTGACAGATTATATCACTCGCTTTTAGCTCGAGATAAAAGCTTCTCCCTCGCAAATAACCAAATAATCCCATAGATGCGTAATCTACTATTTTCCCCTGTATTGGGAGGACATTTTTGTGTTTTTGGTCTTTCAAATAAATGTGTATATTCTTTATAAATCTTTATAAGTCTATTATCCACACGCTGTGGGTGAATTATATAGTTGTTTCTAGTTCGTTGCCAAATCGTAAAAACCAAGCAGTCTGCTATTTCAAGTCTTATGTCAACTTATAATTAATAAGCAAAAATCACAAGATGAGACGTGCCGCACTTCTTGGACTAAATGAAATAAATCGTATGTAGTGCAGGAGCTTTTTTTATTCCGCTCGCTTACAAAACTGAAGACAAAACTATGGATTAAATTTCTTTCTAGAAAATTTCCTGAACGTTTTTTATATCTGATTCCTGTTTTTATGGTGCTATTCAATTTCAAAATTTTGTGGAAGAATATTTGTTAGAAAAACAAAATGGCATCGGTAGCGACGACCTGCCAAGAAATGTCTCGCAAAATCATTAAACTTTGAAATTACCACACACCGTCAAATCAAAACCGATTCCATCAAACAAAAGCGTTTTGAGAAGCCTGAATTTCTTACGTATTTAGAACCGTGATTTTCCAACATTATTTGTTCACGCTTCCCGAGCATAAAATGGCTGTTAATCAAGATTTGCTACAGAAATTTAAGTAACAGCTGGCAAGTAACGTTTTAAGATTGAGTCATGGTCACAAAAACAGCCCGGAAGGCTGTGGATTCTTTACTACATCAAAATATGTAAAAATCATTATTATGAACACTGTGACTGTGCACTAAAATACTTTTGATTCGACGTTTCACTGCTAAAACTTATTTTTATGCTGATAAATATCAGTAAAAAGTCCGTATTATAAGGTCTTTCCTGATGTTCCATCGTCTTACCAGCTCTAGAACTTATGGGTTTTGCAGTATTGATCGGATTTTTCCGTTCTCTTTTGGATTTACATAACTCTCGTCAGTTCCTAGCACTTCATCTATTTCATTAAAACATCAAAGCGAGCGGAGCCGTTTTTGACTACACAAACTCCTGGACTGATGAAACTAAATGAGATTAGCCTAGGCTCCTGTGACATTTAAACCCATTTAATCCAATTCATTATTTTCAGTAAACGAAGTGCGACACTCGATCTCCATTATAAACAACTAAACGTATCAGAAGACGTTCAAAAATAATGCAATACCACCGAAAATGTATGAATAAGAACAAAGAGACATTCTATTGCAACCAAATTATGAGCAAGATCTGCTAACCTTTTGTGTCTGATACGAAATCTTTAATTTCATTAATTTTGACACAATCTTTGCTTTGAAACATAACAACAATCGTAGCCTTAGCGCCTAATTTTCTCTTAGCTGAGGATAATAGATGGTAAGCCGTTTCAAAAAGGTTGATTTTCATGTGACTATTGCTAGGGTAAATCGAATGCATAGTGTTTTTTGTAAGGAAATCGATGAAATTAAGAAATTGATATTTAATTAAAAATTGGCTGTCTAAGTCTAACATCGTTATCCAAAGATCGGTTTGATGAAAGGAACTTTTAAGTGGGTTGAGGTTTGTTTGTGTGTGTGAGAGAGAGAGAGAGAGTGTTTATGATCGTTGGGATTGGAAATTCATTTTCTATTTATATGGAATAGAGAGAACTTTATAAACGAGTTTCTACTAATAGCAAAATGGTACACTCTTCCGTCCATATGTCTTTCTTAACACTTTTTCGGATGTTGATACCATAAAATTTCAAAGCACAAAAATAAATTGGCAGCACTCTTGTGCACAGTATGCATAATGGAAAACAAACACAAACTTAAACTATTCATCTGCTGGACAAAATGTTTTTAGTGAAATTACTTTGAGAAACTACGTTATTGGTTAAATTAAAAGCTAATTTAATTGAGAGAAAATTAAAAATTTTATTATCGTAGAGAATTGAGTAAACTCGCATAACGCAGAGCTACTCGAACTCATTTCATATTATGGCGATTTCGATTAACATTTTGGAGGTTTTCTACGAGACGTCCAACGAAATGTTAATAATTTAGCATCTACACGAAGTTACATTTTATTTTGAGTTGCTATATTCACAGTGATAATTATTCAAATCGATTTTATTCATTAACTTTTCTTTTGTTTAAATTATTTTTTCTAATTTATTTACATTGATTCTTTTAAAAATAAATAAAGATTTTACAAATTTTTGCATTTAATTACAGGGGATTTTTTTATTTAAATTATTTTTTGTTTTTACTTAATATCACTTGAAAATTCTCCACGCATTTCCAGTTATTTAACTTTTACCATTTCTATAGTTTCATTCTGATAAATTAATTTAAAAGAAAAGACATCCACTTTCTTTCTCTTCGAATCGAGAATTCCGTAAATTCTTAAATTGAGATTGAACTTACGCTAATATTTTTTGCTCCTTCATCCAACAGTCATATATCTCCGATTCACTAAGAATCCATTATGTGCGAAGATACGTGTTCCGGCATAGACAAATCTTCCGCGCGTACGTCACCAGTGATACCACTTGTATGCTCGTAATCTCGATCACATTCTAGATGTTCCGTTGTTTGTTCACGTTTAATCAAATTTGTCACATTGTGGTGGCTGTTCTCGTTTTGATCATTTTCAATTTTGACCGGATTTGATCCGTTTAGAGATCTGAGACGGAAAAACGTACGGGGAAATTATTTTCACGAAAGTCAATCAATTTTTTCAATTTCTTCACATTTGAAGAATTAGGCCATGAAGTAATTTATTCATTATAACAAACGCAATAGAGGCTGGAAGATTTAGTCGTTTGAATTTCTTTTGGATTTAGACTTGAAGAGTTAGAATGAATTCTTGTATTGGTGTCAATTGTAGAATACAACCAACTCAAAATCCTTAGCAATATTTATGCGACTCTCCGTTAGTATGATTCCCTTTATACTCGGATTCACTCACACACGCGTAGATTGAGACGACTGGCGTGACAAGTATAATTGAAAAATACAACCAAACACATGAAATTCTTGCTAACTATTTTGAGACGAGTGTAATTTTCGTTGAAATTTTTTTTTCAATTTTTGACCTAGTTCTGAATTAAAAATTTTTTAATCTTAAATTTTCGTCATACTTACAAAAAATCGAAACGACTCGTATGTGATGGAGAGCTCGCCGGGCTAGCAGACTGACAACCAAGCTTCTCTTGTCTCAAGAAATGATGATTAGCCATAAATCCATCATCTAGCAGACTCGGTGGACATGCCCAAAAGTTCTATAAATAGTTTTGTGGGAACGATATTCAATTTTTAGGATTGACCTGACTGAACATGCTATGAGAAAACCTGTATTAACTCAGGTCAGGTTCAAGTTGAGCCCGAAATCTCGTATTCGAGGTCAAGATTCAATTCAGGTTGACCTGAGCTTGGTCAGAGCCTTAGCCACATCAAAAGCCAATATGAGCAATAATTTTCTATTAAAATTGAAGACAAACCTGTAAGCTTGCGTGCATCGATTCATTTCCGTACATGTTGGGACTGTGCATCGAATTCTGCATACCCCTATTTGGAATAGTTGTAATGTGAATGTAAATATTTTTTTTATTGACGCAAATGTGAATGGTTGGACATTGAGAAAATATTGAAAATTTGAAATGGTTTGCTTCAAGAGTTGAAGAAAGAAATTTTTTGAAATATTTGAAAATATTAAAAATATTAAATTGGAAAGTTATTAAGAAAAAAAAGTTTGAAAATCGAAAATGTTGAAAAGATCAAGAACACTAGCAAGCATTTAGTGCGTCAAATATTTTATTATTTTGCTAAAATGCATGCAAAAAGCGAAGTTTTATTTTTAAAAAAATTGTTATAGTAAAAAAGTAGAGATAATAAAAATGTTAATTTGAAAATTTATTTGGAAAAGAACATGGAGAATAAATTGGAAAAATTATAATGTCGGATGCAAGAAAATATTGATAAAGATGCAATGAGCATGCTTACTTTGAAGAACGATTTATTTAAAAATAAAAATTATGTTAGCAACATTCAGAAGCGTGAATGAGTAGATGAAGCACAAACATAATCAACATTCATGGGCTTCGATTTGAACTTAAGTATTATTGTATAATTCAGTGTGACGGAAAAAAATATGCAAAAATTCTACAATTTCTTTGTTATAAAATAGCTATTTTATAACATGTATCGGAATAGTCTCGCTTTATACACTCAAAATGTGAAACAAGATATGGCGTTTGCAACCAAATTCGAAATCACCTAGTTCTTTAAGATAACAGTTTATTTTTGGTTTCTTAAGAAGCCCCGCCACTGATCGAGGATGAAACAACAATGTGATTTTTAGTGATGGAACTAAATTTATGTACAGTTTCATACATTTAATAGTTGCTTAGCTGAAATCAGAGACTCTGATTCAGAGTCTGTTGTTAAAAGTTATCATCGCAAATAAGGCTACAATTTCAGCGTAGTGTTCTACGCTTTTTAATTTATTCCAATTTTAAGCTCTCATAAATGTTGAAATTAATTCTCTTTGGTTGTAATATTAACCTTTTACAGGTGGCAAGCATTGGGATATCGATTTGATAAATATTTCACTTCGTTTTTAACCAAGCCTTCTTCATATCAATGTCGGAAATGCTGACATCGCTGGACAATGTTGTCATACGAAAGTTACCCGATGTTTCCTTGCTTTTGACATTTTTTTTGTTTTGTTGGCAAACGTTCTCTTTTTTGCTCTGACCGTGAGGTCGACAAGTTCGATTTCAATTTCTCAATAGATTTTATCAGTTTGCCGTAATGTAAATTATAAGTTGAAGTAATTATATTCCCGTAGCCAGAATACTAAATGTAAGGATTTTCTGTTTCTTTGTTTATTGAATTACGAGATTCTAAGTGTAGAATTTATGTAGGCTTTGAAGCTGACTGCGGCTGATTGCCGTACCTACAATATGAATAAATCTGTGTTTCACTTGATGTGTGGTGGTTTATTCTATCTTTGGACTGCTATCGAAAATTAGTGCATCTGGCTCTGGCGATTATACAAACACTTTCGACAAGTACCATAACAGAATGTAACTTGTATCTCCTGGGGAAATGCTTTCGAGAAAAATCTTCTGAGAGAAAAGGTTTGCTGATGTCATGGGCAATACGATAGAATTTGATCGGTGTGATTTGGACGAGAGACAGTAGATATATTGCCGAAAAACGAAATAAGCGTAGATTTTTGCGCTAATAACATTACCCAACCCTGCTACCACATTAAGTTTCAATATCATCACTTTGTAGAATGAAAATGTTTAACTACTTACATGTCAGAGTACCTTTCACCATATCCGTGTTTTTCTCATACATTGAAGCCTTGTCCCTGAAAACGTAACCTAATTCATAAACGACGTGTTTGATTTACATAACAGATAATTCAAATTATCAGAAAAGTTAACAGAGACTAAGTACCTAAGTTGTTTTTGGGTAGTTAAATTTGTTTAATCAAGTGCGAAATACAAAGTAGTTGAGCTGGATGTTCGTTTTGCTCTTTTGTTATCAGAAGTTGATCAGAATCGAAACGTGTACACACGATGGAAGGAACGCAAAGTCTGAATATTCCAATTCCACAATTTTACGCTGGTAAAAGTGTATTTATAACTGGAGGCACAGGTTTTATGGGAAAGGTATATGAAATTTGTGCATACAAAAGATCAGATCAAGATCAACATACTGCGTTCGTTATTTTAGATATTGGTAGAAAAACTGTTGCGATCGTGCCCAGAAATCGAAAAGATTTATCTGCTGATGAGGTCAAAGCGTGGCCAAGAAGTTTCATCGCGACTAGACGACTTACTTAATTCGAGTGTGAGTGTCTTGTCGATTGTAATTAGAAAAATTCTTTAACGTTACGCCTTACAGGTTTTCGAAACTATCCGAAAAGACAATTTTCTAGCCTTGGAAAAGATGGTGCCGATTTGTGGTGATATAACACTTGGTCAGCTGGGTATATCGGAGACGGATCAAGAATTGCTTTGTCGAAATGTGTCCGTGGTTTATCACTTAGCCGCAACAGTTCGATTTGATGAAAAATTGGAGCTAGCTGTTAAAATCAATATGTTGGGTACGAGGAGTTTATTGGAACTATGTCATCGAATGGTGAAATTGGATGTAAATTACTGATGGCATTATGTAGTTGAATCACTCATAATGATCTGATGTTTACAGGCTCTAGTGCATGTATCAACCGCTTACAGTAATTGTGATCGAAGCGAAATTGAAGAAGTTGTCTATTCGCCACCATATGACCCGGCCGACATTATCAATTTGGTGAATTGGCTGCCTGCTGACATTTTAGACAAGGTGAGAAAGCCAGAAGTTGATATCCACCGTAGACACGAGACACAAAATCTTAAATTTTAATGCCACAGATGACTCCATTGCTAATTGGCGAACGACCGAACTCATATACATTAACGAAAGCCCTGGCCGAGCAGTTGATTCTTAAAGAAGCCGCAAGTTTGCCCGTCGTCATTGTCCGTCCATCGATAGGTGCATTTTGACAATAATCAGACTTTAGAATGTTCATCAATTTGTACAAAACCATTTGTGATTGTAGTGGTTTCGTGCTATAATGAGCCGGAACCTGGTTGGTTACAAAATGCCGGTGGAACAAACTTGTTTGTAGCAGCTATTGGAAATGGTCTAATCCATTCTGTCATTTGTGAGAAGGACTGTGTGGGTGACATAGTTCCAGTTGATTTTGCTATCAATTTGATAATAACGGTAGCCTGGCGAACAGCGACTACAAAAGCTCGCAACCTTGTTGTGTACAACTGTGTAAGTAGCGCCCGACGACCGATAACTGTGCAAGAATTTGTGATGAAATCTTTGACACTTACGATTCAACATCCACCGGAAAATGTTATTTGGTATCCAACCGCTGTATTACATACGAATCGATTCATGCATGCGATTATACATTACTTGGTACATTACCTGCGAGCGTGGGTTCTTGACTTTGTATCATGGTTAACGGGCAGAAGGCAAATGTGAGTGACAGTTCTTAGAACTTGAGATTCAAGTTGTTTCTAAAACTACTCAATTTCCATCATTTTGTTATGTTTTCGGTTGAACTCTGGCTTCAAAGTAAAATTTCTATATATCTTTCACTCAACATACGTATGAGTCAAATATTACTTCCAAAAGAACTGATATCAGTCAAAACTTTTACAAAGGCAGCCGAATCATCTGCCATTTATGACGCAAATTATTTTTGTAAATTTTTCGTTGTTAAATTTCGGGCGTTCAGGCGCAAAATGCGTCACCCAAAATGATATAAGAGAGAGGTTTTGTAAGTGTACACGTAAGGGTTTTGACTGATGTCGAATTGATATTTTTGTTTTGTTTTTTTTTTATTTCATGACGATTAGTTTGGTCAAAACTCTAAATCGTTTTGAAGAAACAGCCAAAAGCCAACGGTATTTTGTAGTACGTCAGTGGCATTTCACGGATGATAATGTGCAACAATTGTTGGCCTATATGGATTCCAACGATCGAGCTACCTTTCCATTCGATTTTACGCAAATCAACTGGGATGTCTTTCTTGAACCATATGTATTGGGAGTGAGGAAATTCCTGCTAAAACAAAATCCAAAATCATTGCCGAACAGTAGAAAGAGATTGGCAAGGTAATGTGGAAAGCATATTTCGATGGTTACATGTCGCTGTTTGGTTGTTATTCTTCAAATACTAAAACGTTGAGACTTTTACATCCTTCAAGCTTTAAGAGCGAAGCTTTGAATTTTCAGTAGCCGTTTTCAAGGTTCAAAGGACTATTGTCACATTGTGCGAATAGTCACTCTATCATACTGTGACAATTCGCACCTTGTGTCAATAGCTTTTTCGTTGCATAAATTGCTCTTTGAAACTCTTGTGGAGAAAATAAAAGCAAACGGCTACATTTATCACGCTTAGTCCTTTTTGTTTTACAAGAAAATGAAAGAAAATGATAACGAAATCTTTCTCAATATTTTCAGATTATATTGGTTGCACCAAACGTCGAAAGTTTTATTGGTTGCATTCATCGTCATGTTGATATGGCGACTTTTTGTCAGTTTATGCCGCGCTGTCTAATTTTAGTCATAGTTTTTTTTTACCCGAGCGATGAAAATAAGAAATTCTATAAAGAGCGAAAGAGCGATTTTCCTATTTTCCTATTTTCATCCAGAGGTAAACACAACGTTTTTCATCCAGAGGTAAACACAACGTTTTTCATCCTTACCTAGCGTGAATCTGCATTTCTATCGACGAAACGAACACATCAATTCGTTACAACCTTTTTCCAAACAAAGTGCAAATTCAAGCTCACCTCAGTTGTCATCGGACGCAACGTCAACAAAATACCACATTTTGACCGCATTTGTTACTTGAAAATTTTAATGTTAAAATACAGAAATATGAAAAATTTGTTTGTTTTATGAGCGAATTAATAAAGTGACTTGAAAAGGTAAGGTATTCTAGCAAATTCGTTATGAACGAATCAAAAAATCAGCTATCAGCCTGGCAATTTTTCTTGCCGAAAAGCTGTATTCTTGCAGGTTGTATGTTGTGCAGGTTTTCGTCAACATAGGTATATGGCGCATCATCTGTGAAAGAAGATTCTATTGTTTGCCTTCTACAAGAAAAAAATTGGCAGAATAAAGTTTTTTTTTAAATCAGATTCAATAGTTATTTATGTATCTGATTCGGACTATTGACTTTAGGCAATTCCGCGAGTTGTAGCCCAAATGAGTGAGCAATGTCTTGATCGTTTTTGGACCAAATCACACAAATCAAAATAGAAAGAATTTAAACCGATAATTCTGAAATGAGATTTGATCACAAAAAATGAAAAAGGTTTTTTTTTGTGACAGAGAAATGATAACAGATGGCGTTGCTGCCTGTGAGGTAGCATAATCCTGTGTAGTTCAAACGTTGCGTTCTTAATCAGAACGTTTGAAATACCTAGATTTTGAATGCGTTATCTTACGTTTTGGAAGCGGATAAACGTGTTACATAGTCACAAATGAAAGAAAATTTATATTGCCCGGCAATTTGAACGCAACGTTTGAACTACACAGGATCTTCAATCAACCGGACCTTCAAATTAACACTACACTAAGAAATAACTCGTACACACATACAACATACCAACATTCGGAACGAAGGTTTATTTCTTGCAGTAATCAGTGGCTTGGGCGTTAGAGCTTTCGACTCATAATCGAGAGGTCCCGCTATCAAATCCACTGCCGGGCAAGATAAATTTTCTTTCATTTGTAAATATGTAATACGTTTATCCGCTTCCCAAATATAAGATGTTCTAATTGTCCGTTGCAAATTAGTAACGTTAAAATGGAGGGGGGAATATACTAATTTGCAACAGACAATTAGAATATCACATGAGTGAATGTGTACATTGAAAACGAATGAAGAAAATTTGCGATTTTGCCCTGCCGTGGAATTGAGCCTGAGACCTCTCGATTATGAGTCGAGAGCTCTAACGCTCAAGCCACGGGTGTCGAAAAAATGAAATTCACTTCAAATGTTCACATGTTGTATAGCGTGCTAGATTGAATGTGTATGTGTAGTGTGTGCGTAATTTATCATAGATATTGAACTTGTCGGTAGTTTATGAAAGAATTCTCATATTGGGCCCCATAGGCTTTAAAAAGGGCCCCTGTCGGCCTGGTCTCCCGCACTCAAAAATCCTTAAATGTGTCTCTGCCTGATAGCATTTGTGGTAGTTTTCATTACCCAAGCGCTAAACGAATAAGTTTTACAAACGGCATACCTACTGGCTCGAAGATTTTGGCATTGACTTGGCTCGAGCTCACAATTGTTGATACAAACATTTCAAAACGAATGCTTCCTTTGCTTTAATATCTATTTCAGTATTTTAGTAAGAAGACGTTAGCTAGTGGCAAAAGCTCATCAGCGGTAAAACTTAAAGTGAAACATGATAAGATCTTTTAACGCAGCGATAGGCCGAACGCCGAACCATTCTCATACAAGGAAACGTTGAAATTTACTTTTTTGTTCATTTGTTTACTCGTTAGTTTGAAATTATCCAAATTATGAAGAGAACTTATGGTGGTGGCGTTATATTATCCAATGAAAGTGTATGACAGGTATGGCCAATCGGTCGATTTATCTTGAACATGCTCAGAATTT
>JANTFA010152796.1:0-11007 GCA_026413405.1 Phytosciara flavipes
AACTCATAATTATTCACAGACCTAAGCGTTTTATTGATCAACCCATCAAAATTTACGATAAATTATGAGCAGCACAACTAAAGGAAAGGAGAAAAAAACCTCTTCCAACGTAACGTGCCGATATAACGAGCTATGGGTATATATGACGACAACTCTATGATGGCTAAACTTAGTAATCATACCGGACACCGTTGCCGAGTACATTATATGGCTAATACCACGACCTTGTCCGGTGACTCTAACGAAACCGTTCGGAATTGGTGAGACCCCATGTAGAGCAACCTTATCTCGTACATTAGTGATCCTCTTCCGAATGAATCAGACTTGAATGAATGACCGAATGAATAAACTTTGAGATAATTTAGTGCAAAGTTTGTCAGTCACCGGACAAGGTCATGGGCTGCTACATACACCACAATTACATTTCCGAATCCATCAACCCCCTTATAATACACCCAAATGCCATATGTTTTTCCCACATTCAATTTGGCCGATAGAGCTTCCACTTACATTTTCATATGTCTATGGAATAGCTGAACACCACCGCCGTGCTCATAAACCTACATTAACGTATACCATCAACTTAACACAATCAAAAATTTATTGCGTATTCACGGTTATATAGATTTTCCTACCCTTGGTATACCGTTTTGTTGACGTCACATATGGTGGTTATCGTAACGGTTTCCGTGGCCATATAGCCGAAGCATGTTATATATCTGAAAAAACAAAATGAAGAAAAGCACTCCGCTATACGCCGCTCGGTTACAGGTGTATGTCTATACGTACATGTTCTTCTCATATAAATTCGAGAACTGCCTGCTAGCATGAATGAAAAGTGTGGGTGGCTATGGGCAAACAGAGAAAACGCCGGTTAATGATGGTTGTAGAATGGCGTTTTAAATAGTTTATTTTGTACATCCATGACGTCATGCATTGTGTACTGTAGGTATGATATTGAGAGTTCGTGCTATACGGAAGACTGCGAGGGTTATATAAGGGAGATATCAATCGATTCTGATGACGTAGAAACGATATGAATGTGTGTCTGTGTGTGTTGGGGGATTCATGATGGTGATTTTAAGATAAAATATTTGTATGAAAATAAATGATAAATCCGTGTGTGTATGTACAACCCAGACAATTATGTAACGTCGTCTTGTTGAATAATAATTGATTGGAAAAGTGACGGTGGTATGGATGTGATAAGTTTGATTGTTATGTTCATTTTGTGTTTTGTCATAGTCATATTGTTGTAATTGATTGAAGGAGGCTCGTGTAATTAGTTTGAATGCCTGTTCCGCTTTCGGTTATAAATACAACCTGTGTCTTCTTCTTCTTCTTCTTACGGATACATTTTTGTTTGTTGAAGAGTATCGCATACAACTTGATCACAATGTATAAAAATGAATCTTAATGAGATAGAGTGCTGTTTGGCTTACCGTTTTTTGCTTTTCTCACTCCTCGTTTCACCTGACTTAATTATTGAAACATTAATGAACGATTGATTGTTTATTGATTTGAAATATGTTTTGTTTCGTTGATTGGGTGCTTATCTCAAGGATTCAATAAAATCAAATTGAAAAAAGAAAAAACACCAAACAATCTGAGTGAAAACCGTTAGAGGAAGTTATGAAAGAAGGATATACAAGAAACTATTCATGAAACTGTTCATCTGCTATCGACCACGACGAAATGAAAGAGCGATGAGATCTGGCTGGTGTTCACTTATATAGCGAAACGTTTTGTTGAAATAATTGAAGTCAGAGATCATCGAACATTATCAAATGAATTGAAGTAACAGATGAAATGATTTTGTTGTGGTACGCTTACCGCTTCTAAAATGATTAGCTCCGGAATATGACATTTGTCAGCCATATACACTGTGGTGTCTGTGTCGCATTCCTATGACCTGTGCTGCTTTTAGCTTCCGACCACCTTGGGTACTTTAAGAAAATACGCTAGAGACAAATGCTGGGCGCTAAATTTGAAGACTTGGCGTCAAAATGCAATTGTTTTAGTTGACTCAGAAAAACGTTCTTTGTGAGCTTGGGAACCAAATTTATTTGAGCGCTTAGGGTATTTCTCCTGTATGGGAAAGGCAGAACTGCCCATGACTGCCCGTACGAATGTAATAGCATTCAGCTACAGTAAATATGTTACTACTAGGATGAGTTGAATTTATTTTTAAATTCTTTATCGAATTATCTGACCCCTACAGTGAAATTTTCAGTGCCACTTTTAAGAAATTCGCCTTCTACTTAACAACGATAGTCGCTCCATCAGACATTTTTGTGTGGTACCAATTGAAAGGTGTGAACCTTGCACGGACATCATAACCGGTCAGCTATGACGCCGCTTATAGGCAACAGAGACCCAAATATACTGTTTCATTATAAAGTGGCTGCGGCTGATATAGCTAGCCGATCGAACTACTTGATAGCTAATTGTGTCATTCGTCTAGCACTACAATCCCCTACAAACATTTGATAGATATCGTCCACTTGGTCAATGGATCATGCAGGATGGAAGAAAAAGGGGAGGCCTACATCCAGCAGTGGATATCAACAGGCTAAACAGGAGGATGAGGCCACTAATAGTCTGAAATAGCCTAAGTGAAGAAAAACAATTTCTCCTCAGCGAGCAACTTCAACCATTCCTACCAGTCAAACGACGACACTCGTATTAAGCCAATGTTTCCATCGACACCTTGCTTTTTGTAAGCGCAGATGGAATGGGTAACAACTGGTTCGAACTTAATAACGAACGAAACTGAGTCATAAAATCTAAAATTTATGCAACTCAGCATCATAATGTTCGGCAACTTTGACTTGGGATTTGGTCTGACTAAATTTGTTTTATTGTCAAAGCGAAAGGTAATAAAATGGCTTGATAAGTTGTAGAATTCAAATATTTTTTTCGCGTTGTATCTATGTATTGATCTGATTAAAATTACCGAACTTCTTATAAGTTATTTCGGCGAAAGAAAAGAGACATGAAGATGTAGCCATAAAATTTTTATCAATCAAAACTTCGATAAACCATTTAACGACCAGCAATAAAAATCTTTTTACAGTTGCCATTTCATTTCGCAACGTCCTTGGAACTTGTTGCACTATTAAATTTAGAGAAATTAAAATTTGATAAACGCCAGTGTCACTTTCAACAGTCAGTCACTTTATATCTCTGTAATAGTTGCATTTTTATTGATTGCAGAAAAAATGCCGAAATATAACTCTTCCAAATCCATCCAGCATTTTGTTCGACCACGTCTCTATTTTCCCATTAAATTTCACCATAAAAATATTTGGATTTTTTCCACTCAAACTTAGCGAAGAGATTGATATCTTTACGATTGTCTGTAAAACTAACGAACTTCAAGTGGGTTCTGGTTTTGCCAGAATAATTTTCATGGGTCAATGATGCATCTTTATCGCTGACACTTTAGGTAAATATCAAGGATGAAACGGTTAAAAAGTTATGTGAAAACGACTTCGTAATGGTACTTGGAATCAGTTCAATTTGAATTTCACACTTTGTTTGTCCTCATGAAACAGTTAGATAATCTGAACGGGTTTTCTGTGGGGTGATGAAATAGGTATTTTGTTCGCATTAGAAGTCGCAATGGAGTCGTGCGAGAAAAGCTGAATAGCGTGCGATAAAGAGAAAAAAATTTCTCGCACTAGTGCGCGAAAAACTTTTATCGCACGCTAATGAACGTATCACAGTCGTCACTCATATGAAACCAAACACATGCATGGAAAGGTGCTGATTACAAAAGGATTCAAATGACTCCATTGCTGACGCATGAAAATGTTAAATTTCCAACAAAATAACTCCAAGACAGCGGTGGAATAGCTACGCAATGTAGTCATCTGTCATCACTGTTGAGTCAACAGTTCTTTACCTTTCGCGCAATTTTCAATAATTCAATTTCAAAAAGCGCTTGATTTATCCTATACCGAATCAAATCCAAAAACGATATTGATTGGTTTATACCCAACCATCATTTACCGAAACTGTTCGCACATATTGCATGTAAATATCCCGATGCAAGATAGACCGAATAATGAAATATAGATTTCGCCGTGCATGTAAGCTCGCTCTGAACAGCAGACAAATTTAAAATATTCATAAATTGCTCATATCAAAATTGATTTATTTTGAAGATAAAATCTCATTCACAACGTATCATAATAGGTAAATTATGAACAGACAAAATAATATCTCAGTCTAAACAATTCAAGTTAGCTGAGGCATTCGTGGGAATCGACACCTCTTTTGTGTTTCGCTGTAATAATGGTCCGATGGATTATTTTGTTATGATATGTGCCTTTCAAAAAAAAAGCGACGAGCTCTAGCTCTAGCGTGTTTTCATTTCTGATTAAAAATGATTTTTTTTCTCCTTTTCGTTGATGGAATGACTTTATGAAAATTAATTTGTTTAAATAAGTACTTCACGACTTTTACAGGTCACTAGCTAATTTAATGAATTAGGCAAGGAATTAAGCGATTACAATAAATTTAATCTTCAAATTTACATTACAATGGAAGCGAGACGCTATTATTCAGATGGAATAAGTTTGTCAAATTTGGTTTTTCATAGGAGATTTTTTCTTTCTTTCGTTCATGCACCAAATAGACAGCAACGTTGTTTTTTTTCTTCGTCTGTATAGCCGAGTCGAGGCTCTGATGAAATAATATAAACCGGTAGATGGACGACATTTTTTTCGCTAAGATTTTAATTGGAGAAGAATTCAAATGACATAATTTTCAGTTTTACATAACATTTAAGAAACGCAGACAAAAATTTTTAAAGTAAGGCGGAGATTTCCTGTTCACAAACAATCGCGAATTTTTTTTCATGATGTCGAATCTTTAAATGTATTTTGTTACCGTAATATGGAAAGATATAATTGGAGGGACGAATGACCAAAATAGAGTGAATCTATAATGAAACCGAGGTCGGCAAACATACATCATCTCATCATTTGGCTAATTGTTAAGTGAAATGTTTTAGTGAAAAATGGAAGGTAAGGTTTCCTTCCTCGAACCTCAAAAACATGTAAAATTCTCGACATAATGTGAAGAAACTCAGCCTCGCCTCAGATCAAAATACTTCACACCAAGCCGAGTGCTCAAATTTGTTAGTCTTTTACATAAAAAGGGATAAACAGATGAAAAGAAGAGTTTTAATGTGAATTTTGTTGATCGGAGGCGAAGCCGAGGACAAAAAACACACGAAAATGACACTTTTCATTTTTATCCTCAGTTGATTTTGAATGCTAAAAGCGTTGAAAGTGGGGCTTGAAGCATGAAAAGTAGGGCTTTCGACGCATGTAGCATGCAAGTAAATTTCCTAGTGTAAATTAGTGAACTTTCTCACGCTCGAAAAGAGCCGTATCTCCAATGTTGATGTAATGAAGAGGGCCCGGATCTAAATTTTTTATGAATGACTAGCCCACATATTTGACGGAAACTAGTTTTACTTTACATTGGCTTTAGGTTTGGGAAAATAATTGTTTTCGATTTTCAAATTTCGTCACGTAGAAAGTCACGCCCCTTGAAATACGTCACACATATTCATTCAAATCGCAAATATTCTGTAGCGAAATAAATCTCTTTCGATACCACTGGTTGCTTCTTTGCTACATATTCGAACACTGGAAATAACAAAACTATCGTTCCATCAACTCAATAGCGTAGTGGTCAATTCGTTTGCTTTTCACTACACGATTGAAGTTGTCTGTGCGAGAGTTCAAATCTCAACCGGGTCAGAAAGAAATCGATTGCCGAATATTGACGCAAACCACAACTGGTTGAATTGGTTTGAGTCTGGGGTAGTTGAAGGAAGAACTCTCACACGACTTACCGGCAAAAGACATTGTTAGGAGATGCTGGTATTCAACTCCTACTAGTTTCGCTCCAAAGTACATAAATGGAGCTTAACATCGATATAACTTGCACAGTGAAAACTTTCGGTAATGAAAGGATCTCGAAGTATAACCACAACCAGCGAAGCTAGTAAAACACAACGATCTAGCCCCTAAACTGCAAAGGGTTGTTCAGGCAGTTTTGTTTCGTTTTATCGCTCCATTTGTACGCATACAAAGCTAAAATTAAACCCGATTCCACAATACATTTTTCAAATATGTACGCAAGACGTAAGAAGACTGTGACTACTTTCGTTGCTCGTCCATCAAACATCTGCAAGCGACATGTTAAAATATGTCCTTAACGGTATCAAAATAAAGTGTGAAATGAATCCTCATGCATCTGAAGACTTCAAGACGACTAATGTTAAAATATATTTTACCGAAAAAGAAAGAAATTTTTCTATGAATTTAAGAAAATAATTCAAAAGGAAAAAAAACTTTTTTTTTAAATAAAAAAGCAAATAACATTACAACAATAATTATTGACACTGCGTGCTACTTTCCAAGCCATCAATTACCAATTACGTCATAATGTGTGTGTACTCTCCAACGCGAGTCGTAACATATTGAACCTAATGATGTTGCTAGACATTTCTCATATGTGTGTACGTCTCGCTGTAGATATATTCGCTCAAGT
Source organism: Phytosciara flavipes (assembly GCA_026413405.1). Taxonomy (NCBI): domain Eukaryota; kingdom Metazoa; phylum Arthropoda; class Insecta; order Diptera; family Sciaridae; genus Phytosciara; species Phytosciara flavipes. The sequence continues at coordinate 6,574 of JANTFA010152796.1, forward strand.
CAGATTGATGAGTGATATCTGATATGTTTTGTTGGTGTTATAAAACTGGCTAAAGCTGCAACCTTAAGTACAATTCGAGAAAAGAAAGATCGGGAGAGAGAAGAAAAACATAAGGGGAACCCGTACGAGTAACTTGAAAATTAAACTCCGAAAGAAAATCATCAAAATCACGTTGAGCTTACTTGAAATATGACTAGAAAACACCAAAATCTAAAGTGGCGGTTGACAGCCATTTTCTTAGATCACCGAAAACAGTATTACCACTTGACGGTCGTTATTACCTTTCAAACAAACAAAAATCATGAAAATTTGATAAAATTTACTCGAAATATCGACAAAAAATCTACCTTCACTCAACTTAGGCTCTATGTGGTCTAACTTCCGAGCACAAGGTCCGATTTTGACAAACCTTTTCTTCCTGGATTGATGTAGTCAATACCTTTCATTTGAACTTCATCTGAGAACTTTCTGCGAGCAATACCGCCGGCAATATATGCGAGAAACCTCAACTCGACCTCTGAACTATTTCGACCATATCTCCGGATCGGCTCGACCGATTTTGCTCATCTTCGAACTTAAGCTAGCATTTGTCAATACCAATCGAGGAAAAAAGTTCCATCAAGATTGGCTCCGTTTTAATCTAGTAATCGTTTTGAAAGACGGACATTTCTTATTCCTAGGGGTGACCAAAGAAGGTTTGCCATCAGGGATTCGAATTCGACGTGACGTAAGAGTGAAAGCATAGGACCCACGTACTTTGTACGGGTCTACAAAGCCAAACTCTTCAATTCAAACATCTTATACATGGAATTGAATACAATTAACACAGCCGCATCAAGTGTTTGGCAAAATTATTTAATTTATTTACCAAATTTTTTGGTTGCATATTTCCTCTTATGTCATCTGAGTTGCGGAGCACAAAAAAAACGTTGAATTTTTATTGACAAGATGAAGATGAAGAAGAAGAAAAAATCGTTTTTTCTACACACATGCTTTGTTTAGGCAATGCGATGCTAGTTTATAAGATGGAACGGATGAAAAAGCCTTGAACAGCATTTTTTTCGAGACATTTTTGCACATATGCAAATCTTTGGTCGTACACTAGACGCACACAAATATGTTGTGTTGTATATGTGTACCACGCGAGGTAAAAAAAATTTAATTTTATCACAAAAAATCGTCAACACATTTTAGGTTTTTTCTTCTTCTTCTTCTTTTAATTAATGCTAATAAATATGCAAAGTTTTTTATCGTGAATTATATTTATGACCAAAAGTCTACTATTTCAATATATAAAATTCGAAAAAAAAAAGTTTTTCTTCTTCAACAGAGCTATTTCTATTAAGTTATAGTCCCATCAAATGGTGTTATACCAGGCATGTGTGTACGAAAATATTGCCAATACACCTCAGCATATTGCTTTTTTATGGTAATTTGTCTCTAAAGAATGATCGGGCTCTTTTTTTCTTTCGTCCAAAACACCATTTTTGTGCAATCAATTTCGTCGCATTCATAATAAATATACAAAATAAACGAGCTCACGAAACCTTTTTTTTTTGTAATAGATGGCACACGCGTTTTTTACACACAGTCTTCTTGCGACAATATTGTAAATTTGTTGTTATTTAAACAAAAGAAAAGAGTTTGCGAGTTCAGCGTACTGATCAATGAAATTGGACCAAATCATAGGTGACAAAATGCCACACCTGTTTTCGGTGATTTATTGGACCTTATTGGTCAATGATTTTTTTTTTAAATTATTAATTCAATCAACGGCTATGGTATGGGTATTCGGTAAAGGAGGTCCATTCTCAAGAATACATTTTACTTCACTAGGGAGGTAATGAAGCTATTTCCTCACGAGTGAAAACCCTCTGCTTCGCTTGTAAAGTAATAGAATAAAGTGGCATACGATCACGATGAGTGAAAGGACGTTGGAGTAAGCCCTCGGATACTTCTACACATCTGGATACGAAATATCAAATTTCGTCTACTACAGTTTCTCATTTTAATATTTTTTTGAAATTTGAACCGTCAGATCGAATCAAGCTACTGTTCTGTTAGATAGCGACGCGAAAGATACTTTATTCAAGTTCGACTGGAATGCAAATAGAAATTTTGAATTAGGCTTCTTTTGTCGCGTAGCTATGTGTACGAGAAGAAAGAGCCGATTCACATACGATAGCAAAAGTGTAAGCTTTATGCGTTTTCGTAATTTTTTTCCATACATTTTGGCGTACGCGATGGGCCTAATGAAATACCTAATGGTGGCCTTAACGCGGTGGTCTTAACGAAATACACCTAATGTTGGCCTTAAAAGTTGAAAAACCCAAAAAATATAGCGTTGTTGAGATCGATACTCACATTTTGCATTGCTTATCACAGTACCGCAAAATTCATCGTATGTTTTCGGCCTAAGACCAGAATAAAGACAGTGAAAGAAATTCTTTTGGTTAGCGCTATTATAATCGCACAAATTTTGTGACTCGTAATGAAAGCTCAATTTGAAAAAAAAATTATTTGACAAAAATAAAAGAATTTTCGTCAAGCTTAGCTTTCACACAAACCTTACGCGATGCGATTCGCAATGCGCTCAATATAATTACTGCTTTAGTTTGGTAATTTTTAAGACCATCGAATGGAGTTTTGTAATAAGACTGCGAATTAAGTTGTGGTTAAGTTTGCGCAAAATTAATTTTCGCAACTGAAGTGATCTAATGGATCGTCGGATCTTATATTTTAAACTGTTTCCCATGCGATTGATGGATCGATACTGTAAATTATGCAGCAACGCTTAGAAGTACGTACACACATATCATCAGAATAATTGATATGTTGCAAAGTGTTGTTAATTGAAGCTGTTTGTCTTAAGCCAAACGAATCCGGTATAATGATGGTATTGCCCCAACGTATTGCAATTTTAATATCTCGTTTTTTATCTGTGAAAAATTTTAAAACAAAAACAACAAAGCACACAGCGTAGTAAATAGGCATCACCCAATCAATCACTAATCAATCCACATGCACGAAAATTTCTAATCCATAAATCGTGAGAAAAATCTTTTGTTTATTTACGATTCGACGGTATTTCCTACATTAAGAACACACAACACACACACATTTATCTAAACTACACAAGAACTGTTAACCCACAGTTGGTTTTTTCTCGAGGGGGTAATCACTAGCTAAAAATCTGTCCCAACAATTTCCACTATTAATTTCCGACAATTTCACTAAATGTCTTCGACGTATATTGAGAATACGCTGACCAGAAATGATATCAAACGCCGAATTGTGGAAACAAACTCACTGCGAGAAAATGAAGACGATGATCAAATGAAAAAAAATGGAATTGGATCGGTCACACATTAAGACGACCTGCTGGAAAATTTGCGGAGGCAACATTAGACTGAAGTCCACAGTCAACTCGAAGGAGAGGAAGACCGAAGATCACGTGGAAGCGAAAGGTTGTCAACGAAGCGACAGTAGCCGAGGACGAATGTAACGGCACTCAAGTCGCTCGAAATGAACCGAATACGATGCCGAAATTTTGTGGACGTTCTGTGCTCGTTCGAGGAGTAGGAAGACCTATGATGATGATGAACTTCACTTCATTTCAATTTAAAAAATTTAAGTAAATCAATTCCAATAATTCCGATTCCAATTCCAATAATTCCAATTCCAATAATTCCAAGTCCAATAGTTCCAATTCCAATAATTCCCAATCCAATTTCAATTATTCCAATTCCAATTCCAATAATTCCAGTTCCAATAATTCCAATCCCAATAATTCCAATCCCAATAATTCCAATTCCAATAATTCTAATTCCGATAATTTCAACTCAATTTCCATCTAAAAAATTCAAATTATTTCAGTTTAATTCCAAAAATTCCACCGTCCGTGTCCCAAAAATGCCACCAGTGGTTACCCCTCGCGTTTTCTCCTTAATTTTAAATGAAATTGTAATGTTAAAAAATCATGTACGTTGTACGATAATGTACGATTACCTTACCCATAGAGCTTATATTGAACGTAAATATTTCATGTATGGTTTATATGGTAAATAGTTAATGGCAAAGAAATCAACACGACCACAACCGTAATCAAATTGAAAATTATTTCTGTTGTGTTTTATATCTCTATCATTACCCGACGAATGATTGCGTAAAAAATTACATAAAATTATATGTCTGTTACAATGGCGAAGATCAATGTGTATGGAGGAATCCGAAACTAAAGTCAAATGTAACATTTTTGCTTAAATGAAATAATGCTACCACTTTGTTGAAGAAGAAGAAGACAAAAACAAAGTATATCGGGGATGACTGCCGACGGGAGTGTTTTATTAAATTGAAATGTATAATTAAAGTGCGAGAAAATTGTTTTTGTCGTAAATTTTGAAATTTTCACTGCATTTCTGGTGTGGCTGCATG
>JANTFA010152818.1:0-11002 GCA_026413405.1 Phytosciara flavipes
GATTTTATATCGACGTTTGAAATTTTTAAAGTCAATTTTGACCAGTTGCCCTGGGGCTTTCCAAAGTTGCTAACAGTCATGAAATAAGATGGAAAAAACATCTTATTTCATGACTAAAATAACCCCATCATTAGTTTTCCAAAAATGATCTCCTGCAAACCAAATACCAAATGCCCTCTATCTAAAATATCATGACTCACGGAAACTCCACATTCATCGGAATTGCCTCGTATTCCAAGAAAAATACAGCGACCTGTTTGAATTACGGCACCTTTCATCCACAATGCAAGTAAGCTTGGGAATTTAAAAATTGTGAGCTATGAGGTAGATAAATAAGTGAAGACGCGCTAGAAATTTCGACGCAAAGTAATTCAGCAAGTTAATAAGTTAATAATGGTTATTGGTGAACCCGTCACGGTGAACTTGAACAGACTTTTCGTTATAGTGTCGAGAACTCGGGGTTTTAAGCTTGGAGCGTTTCAGAGGGGGTCCCCAGCAATGCTCTCATGGAAAAATTAAAATAGCCGAAACGGGTCTTTTTCCGACTTTGTCAGTTTTTGTGATTTTTTGTTTCCCTCGGCGAACTTTGACATCGTACCTGTAGACGTTGGAGTGAAATGGTTGTTGTTAGTTAGCCTGAAGTCTATAAGCTTTATAATGACACCAAATATGACATACATGTGTTTCGATAAGCATACATTTATGACGAGTTTCTGCACCTGGTTCGTCCTACTAAGAAATTCTAGAGTTAGCATACAATTTCATACGTTTTCGGCTACTTTTGAATCTAATTCTTGTTAGCTCGAGTGAAATTAGCGTCTAGTAGTAGGATGACATGAAACACATGTATGGCATATTTGGTGTTGTTATAAAGCCTAGACCATCTCCCTCCAAAACAGGCGTCCTAGTGCGATATAGAGGTAGTCAAAGTTCGCCGAGGGTAACAAACAAGAATTGACCGGCTCAAGCCTGGTGAGGTCTTTTTTCTTTTCTTTTTTCAAGATTTGATTGTGAAACTGTCGGTTTTAAAATGAATTGACTGTACCAATGACAGTTAAATTGTATGACATTTAAGAAAAACAAAAAATCCATGAAAAAGCACTTTTTTGAATGCAGCTGGCTGTAAATGAAATATTTAAAAAACGAAACGAGAAAGGACCGAAAATAAAAATCAAAAATCCTCGGCCAAAGTTTTTTTCTCTCTTCCTTCTCAAATGTTCTGATTAAGTATTTTGTATTACAGTGTGTTATTACTAGCAAATTATACTTTCTTTTCTCCAGTTCTTTTTTATATTTATTTTGTGAAAATATATTTATGGTGCACAACACTGACAAAGTTCTATCTCCAGGGCATATCTAATGTCTTCATGCCAACCAAAGCCATAAACTTTAGGCAAAGTCTTCGCAACATTTTTCATAATTTTCCTCATGTCTGTGCAAATTTCGTCACTCATTCCTGCAGAATATACACACAGTCGTAAAAAGAATTTTATATTCTGTTCATCCTATTACAAAATTTATAAATAAATTCTCCTACTGTGAACAATGCCTTTGTGATTCGCCTTCTTACGACTTTTATTTTGATTGTGGCTGTATGATGGCTACCATAGCAACTTTTAAATATGGTTTAGTGAAGGAACGATTCCATATAAAAAGGTCTTCAAATTAGTTTCGTCATATTATTCACAAAATAAATGTTGCCACACTGGGTGTTCAACAACAACAACAACAGTGGCAAACATTAAAACATTTCACTTTGCGGAAAAATTTTACCTTCTATTTAAGCGGTCTATTTTTGGAGTGGTAGCAAAGCTTTTAGGTTGAATGAAGACGTCTGCATCGTAGGTTGATGAGCTCCATTTTCTTAGGTATATTACTAAGTCCTCGAACATTTAGCTTTGATTTGCTCTCAATTAGTTGAGCTACATGAAAATAATTTCGGATTCGATTATTCTATTCGTTAGGAATTATATCACACGGAGAGAAACGAAGTACTTCCATCATATTGTGGCAGTCATCTACACAAATGAATTGACATTGCATATTTCTGTGTAAACATTGTGTTTATCTGCGGTGTGGGGGGACAAACTCGGAAAACCGAGAATTTGATATTTAATCCCCTGAGTGGATAAACTAATAATTTTCCTACGTGAAACGTGACGTGAATTATTTATCCCCCAGACGCCAAACTTTAGACTGTGTATATATAAGAACCAGAAGCGTTTAGTAATGAAGTAATGGAACATTGCGTATCTATGGACGCACTTGGTTTATCTACGAGGGGAAAGGTTGTTTCCCTAGCCGAAGGCAATATTGTTATTTCCCTTCCGAGTAAATAAAAACACAATTTGGCACTAATGAACTGACATCTTATTTATGTCCCAGTCCTTAGACGAGCACTGCGTTGAGTGAAATAAGTTTGTTACGGCCAGCACAAGTTTTTAATCAACAAATCGAAGTGGCACATCTGTATCCCTAATACAGAAGAGACGGTTCTTTTTCTTGTATAATAATCGGAATGCATGAAAAATTTCTTACCGCTGCGTCGTCAAAGAGGGCCCTTGGCAAATCCGGTTGGCTGCTTTGAATTTATTCAGAGTTTCATCACAGACATGAGAAGTACGATCTCAAAGTCGTGTTAAATGCTGTGGAACCGATACGGTTCTGATATTTTCGTTGTGATTATGACGTTTTTTTTCTCTCAGTGTAAGAACTAACCACAGACTTTAAGAGTATGCTACTCATCTTACCTACTTATTTGGTAATGTCTGTTATTTTGTTATATATTTTACATAATACCAAGTAAGTGAAAGCTTTCATCATTTATCGACAAAATACTCTGTGTGCTAGACACAGACTACTTGACAATGTCGATGTATCATCAAGTTTCTAGTTGAATATTCCACTGGGTGTGGGTATGTATTTATATAAGATATGCTATCGACTACGAGGAATGGCATATGATTGAGAGAAATAGGAGACAACACGTGAAGTTGGTTGTTTTTTTCTTTAATGAAAGTGTCTTGAAATATTCTAGACATTAATCTAAGAATCTGAAATGTCGAGCCTATCTCAATGATTGGGTTGAATTTCCAAAGTAAATATTCGTTTTAAATGTTACATTTCTTTTAAATTTCATCGAGGTCCGAACTGGACTTCTTCAGAGCACACCCTTAATTTTCCGTACTCGCTCCGATTGTAAAAGAAAATTAGGGCTAGTGCTGAAAAAATCCACTTACCAAGTCTTGGTGCACAAGATTTCTTTTTTTAGATTTATCAGTTTGGGATGACCCCTTTCGTAGTCACGAAACACAGATCTATTGATCCTTTATTTCTCTCCCGGTCATCATAATCATGGTAGCCTTACTGTCGCCACTAGGAACCTTTCTAATGCGTCAGGTCCCAGAGCAGCAGCGTCTGAAGAAACCACCTCATAGTCTCCTAGTGTCCTACGTCTTACTTGAATAAACTTTGGGCAATCACACATCAAGTGAGCGCACGTCTCTTCTTCGAAATCGCAGGAACACCTCGGAGTATCCGAAAGCCCCAACTTCTTCAGGTGCTCATTCAGGACACAATGTCCGGTAATCGCTCCAACCACCCTTCTAATGCGACTTCGGTCCATTCTGAGCAGGTCATGAGCCCATCTGTTGTCGGGTGTGGGAAAGAAGCGATTACGCTTCACCCAATCGTCAAGAGCTTTCGCCCATAATGATTGCGGTATTGGCAGGTATGGTTCTGGCCCATATGATCGAGCCATCGAACTTGCCTTAGCCTTAGCCAGCTTATCCGCCTCTTCATTTCCCTCTACGCCAGAGTGTCCTGGTATCCAAACTAATCTGATCCGATTGGTCTGACCCAAAAAGTTTAGGTAGTCTCTACACTCTCTTACCAGCATGGAGGTCGTGACAGGCGACATAAGTGCCTTAATCATGCCTATGTTGTCATATAAGACATATAAGGACGTCCTCACCCTGTGTCCCTGTAGGTAATCCTTCTTGGGCTCCCATAAGAGCCGCAAAAAGTTCTGCCTGTGGTACACTAGTGATTTCTCCTAAGTGAAAAGAGCCACCATAACCAGTTTGCTGGATATTCGACAAGTTCATCTTGACTATTCGTTTAACTGTTCTAGCATTACCGGAACTTGGTCTAGATGAGGATATAAGGAGGATGTCATCGGCAAAATGGGGATTACTCAGATATTCTTCATTTTTGTTGATTCCCATTCCAATACAGGTTCAGTATCTTAAAAACACTCTCCAGAATCGATGTGAATAACTTCGGTATAAGATGGTGTCACCCCATCTCACACCTCTGCCTATCTTAAATTTCGTCGTGCTTTTATATGCTTAACACGGCGTAGCGTCTTCATAAACATATCGTATTGTGTTCGAATATCTTGCGTCTACTCTACATTCGTCTAATGAGTTTTATATCGACCATGTTTCCATTGGTTTTGAAAATTTTCCATTAACAGATTTTATGAACAGTCGCGCTTATCTGTTAATATTCGCACAGATTTCATTGTACATTAAGTGTAGCCAAATACATAATTCCAAGTTTATCTAAGGCGATCATGACGATGAAAAACAAATCTCGTAAGCATTTCCTTTCCAAGAAAAATGGAAATTGCGGGGAATTCATGCGAAAAACATCGACGCTTTATTAGGCTTTACATAAACGGTATTGAATATAACACGAGTAATGATTCGACACTTACTTTCTTTCCCACTTGGGGTATTCCATGCGTACGGAGATTAATTAATTAATAAATATTCATTGATTAAGTATGGATCCAAAACTTTCACTTTGAATATGGTAGGAAGATGCAGAGTTCACTGGCTTTTTGGAGGAACGATCAGTAATATAGAACATTGGTTGATGAACAGCCTCATACCTTCTTACTTACTTACTTAACAGCCGTCTTTAACCCAAGCGACGCGATCCTCGGCAACAACTTTCCAATTACGATTGCCCAACTCTCGAAGGTCCCTTTCGATGCCGCGAATCCAACTTTTCTTGGGACGCCCTGTGAGCCTTTTACCGTCAAATCGGCTCACGAAAAAACTTTCTCTGCCACTCTGTCATCGTTCATACGAGTCACATGACCCAACATTGCTTTCGGCTCGAAAAATCACCCCCCCTCACATTATCGTTTTCACGACGAAGGGGCGTATTTGAAAACAGAGATCTCGTACATTGACTACAACTTTCCTTCTGAAAGACCTGCAGCGCCCAAATTTCGACAATTTCCGTTATGGAAAGCCCAAGCCAAGCGAAATTATAGGTCTTCACTTCCAAGGCTCGAAACCAATACGCCCCTTTGTAGTAAAAATGACGACACATTGATCGTTGAATTTTCCGTTCAATACATTTCATGCCTCTTTACCTCATACTCATATGTTGTAGACATACGAGCTGAATACAAACCAAATCATATTTTCAATGAGTTAAGCAAAGCTTACGTAAGTTTTCCTATGAATAATTATTAGCAACAAATGGTTTTGCCTTAACTGGTCCTTCGTGCATGTACTATCTGCATTTGTCGGCCGGCACTCGTCACTTTTCGAAGCCCCTGTGAACATAAGAACCAGTACAGCTCAATAAACACAAATTAATTAAACTGACCAGCTGCAGCAGCAAAACAAATCAAAACCAACTGTTGAGCTGAAGTTAGCAACGCACTTAGTTATGCGCATCCTGAAGTTGTAAACGAAAAATATGGAAAATTCGTTCCTGCTTCCATATTTGCGTGGAACGGCACTTTATTATTCGCACCCACTAATTACACAGTTATCCGATTTTGGTGTATACACGTTGAAAATGTTTTGTCTACTGAATAATACATTTTGATGAATAATTCGCCACGGAATAAAGGCTTTCCTTCTGCTTATAATCCCTTTTTTCCCTACTTCTATACATTATGTGCTCGGTGTTCGTAAAGATACGCTCACTGCTCGATGTTCGTAAAGATACGCTCACAAAAGATACGGGTGCTGGAAAGAATTTCACATTAATAAATATGCGAAAATAATTTTAATTTGTGTGCGGTAGAAGGTTAAGTTGAAACCTCTGTGGGTGAATGTTTCTTTTTTGTTCAAGTTCACATATATGAAATTTAATTTAAAATCTGAATAAGAAATGTGTGTTTTAATGATAAAATTCGTCTATTTCAACACAGACCGAAGCCTTGTGTACCACAGAATATATTTTATCTACTGTAAGGTCAAAATATTCATCTTTTTCAGCAACAATTTACTAGGCCAATGTTACCTTTTCATTTCAAATATATACTGAGTTTACTGCGTACAACTCAGGGCTCCATCAAAGTAATTAGTTCATTTACTAGGGAGGTAGAAGCACCATTATCTCACGAGTGAAAACCATCTACCTCGCTCGTAAATAGTTTGATATCTCGTATCCAGATGAGTAAAAGTATCCGGGGGCTTCAGCAACTAGTGCGTCTTGTGCAAAAAATCACCATATTTACTATCATATTATGGAAATAGCTTTTTGTTTCATCAAAACTTACTTTGCAAGAAAATAGTGAAAAATGTGGGTTACGACTTAATAAAAATGTGTGAAATGCTATGAAACTTTTTAAATGTGTCCCCCAGATAACTTGAGCAATTTTCAACCGATTTGAGTGATTTTTTTTTAAAGTGTGGAATATAATTCTTGAAGTCAAGTTCGAAGATGAGCCCTGTCGGATTAAGGATTTGAAAGTTATTGCAGAAAAACACGAATTATTATGTTGATAATTGAATTGATCAGTTTGATGCTAATGTGAAATTTCAATTCGAAAATTTGATGATGTGTCACATACGCTGCGTCCTCTCTGCTTTAAATTCGTAATTAAAAATTTTGCATGTGAAAAAAATTTGTACTTTGTGGAGAAGTGGTATTACATCAAGTAAATAGTTCGGGTAAAATTTCATCTATAGGATTTGTTCAGCTTCAGCAGATGAATAATGTTTTTTGGGTTATTTTGCCATATTTAGATGATAAATTTGGTTATTTAGCATGTAAAGAGTTCGGGTGGAGTGTTACTCATAGGGATTGGTTATGGTATTTGCCATAAAAAACACCATGTACAGCCAGCTGGACACGACTTTCTGAGGCTTTTATTGTGCCAGTGGTAAGCTGCGCGACAAACCTAAGTTACATCGATGTTGAGTGCCATCTATGTTCTAAGGATCTAAGGATCTTCACTAGTAGAAGTAGAATGCCAGCGTCTCTCAACAATATCTTTCGCCGGCAAGCCGTGTGCAAGCTTTTTCCACCAACTACCACAGACTCCAACCAATTCAATCACCTGTGTTTCTGTAATATATACGTCTGACAAATCGATTTTTTCTTCTGCCACAGTTGGGAATCCATGGGAATCGAACTCACATCATTGTCAACTTCGATAGTGGAAAGCAGACGAATTAACCACTACGCTATTGAGTCACCTACTATATTGAATGGTGCTATGTAATTCATTAATTCGGAAACAATTTTATGACTGCATTTGTCGAAAAGACATTTTCCGAAGCGTGATGCTCAAAAACACAATTGTGAATTTGCTTCTATCACAAAATGGTCCCGTCATGTAATGAACCACTTTCGCATATAACCTTCTAACGTATTTGGTACTCATAAGAGATGTACACTGTGAATGAGGAGGGAGGATCTGGCCAAAGTGGACACTCTATTTTAAAGAAAAATGGTGTTTAAGGGAGAAGAATAGGTTCAAAAATCTCGCTAGACGGTGAACGTCATTTATTTAGCCAATAAAGTGTAATTCACACCTTAAGTGCGCTTCAGATTCAAAAAGAAACGCAAAAGTATTTTTTTAACGCTCAGTATTCATATGGTATGGTGGTTGCGTTAAATCGACAAAAAATACATACAATATTCAAATATTTTTGGCGCAATAATGGCGTGAATTCGCAAAAAACTACAATTTCCCCGAATAAGAGCTTCCATTCAGGTGTGATACTAATTTTATCGTGGAATTACATCTACATAACCTCACATTTGGCCAATTTATTAATTTAATAATCTCAGCGACTTTAGGATTTAAAAAGCTCAGCATTAGATTTCACAGTAAATTTATGTATGCAAATTGTGTTGGTTATGTTTCGTCAGATAAACTATAGGAACACACAATTCACAAGGACCAAGGCACAATGTCTTATTAATTAATACGAAGGCAGTCCCGTTGAAACTTTTTAGAAACTCATTTGAGATTGTAAATTAAATTTATCGTAATGTGAATCGTATAATCCACTTAAAATAAGCTTTTGATTCGAAAGTAAGGTAAACAAAAGGATATTTTTGTGCTTTCGTTAAGCCCATTATCATCGAGATTATCCTTTAGAATATGAATAAAGAAAAAAAATTAAAATCAAAACACAAAAACCGTTTCCACACAACCCAGACCAAAAGTGGACCAAGAAAAATTTCAAGAAATTTCTCATTTATGCATTCGATTCTTAGAAATAAATAATGTTCTCTGGTCTATAGAAAAATATTTATTGTTGCCGTACCATAGACCATGTTTATTCAACTTTGTTATTTTTTATAACAAAAAAAAAGTTTTTATTTCGGTTAGCTCATGGGATTTATAATTTGTTTCCTCTCTCTCCTCCCGTTGTTGTGTAATTCATATAAGCGTAAAAATTGATTTTTTTTGATTGATTATTTTTTATCGGATTTTAGGATCAGAAAGTAGGAAATAAAGAACCGTTTTCTATACAGCTAACCATTTATTATATTCAGTTCGTTCAGTGCAAACAATTTTTTCCCTTCATATTTTCCAAACCAGAAGAGGCTACATCAAGCCATTGAAAATATACCTCTTTCTCCACTCCATTACTGCATATTATATAACAACATTGTAACACACTTCCACCTGTCTATACGAATGGCTGAGAAATCGTAACCAACTCAATGGAAAATGTTTGTAAATTTTTTTTACTTTTGCTTAGAAAGAACTCTTTAAAAGAAACACAACGGGGACTCGTGCGAGTTGTTCGCGGCATATTGGTTGCGCTTAACCAAAAAAAAAATATTCCGATTTCTTGGTGGTTTACTTGATGAGAGATGGCGCTGATGCTAAGCTTTATGATAAAATGGCTTCAAACTGCATGAAATTTTGTGAAGTTCTTCGCCAATCTGGCGAAGGTAATATCCACCCTCGTGAAGTTTCTAGCCACATTTCACGCAAGATACCGGAACGTCCGCAGCGTTTTGCGGTGGAATGTAGAAGCTTCCCGTAACCAATAGCTAAGTGCCTATTGAAGGCATACATCTTAAAATTGCTTGCAGCAATTTCGATAGTCCCATAGGAAGTTTAATTTGAAAATTAAACTATGGAAAGAATCCACTCAAGTCAGATGAAATTTACGCGAGGTATGATCGAAAAACAATTGAGCACAAAATTACGGTTTGCAGCCATTTTGTTAGGTCACCGAAAACAAGTCTGCCGCATCACAGTTTTTATTACCTTTCAAACAAAACAAAAGTTAACGGAATGCGGATGAAATTTACTCTATAGGCGAAAAACGTTAAAATCCAAAATGGCGGCTGGTGGTCATTTTCTTAGGTCACCGAAAACAGTATCACAGCTTTACTGACATCATTACCTTTCAAATAAAAAAAATCAGATGAGGTTTACTCGAGATATTGACGTTCCATTTGTCAAAAAAAATACCTTCACTGTACGTAGGTCGACTTAGACTCACTCTATGGACACTCACTTCCGAACCTGCAATCCGATTTTGACGTAAGAGTCAAAACATGAGACTCTCGTACTTCGGACAGGTCTAAATATTTGATGTCGAACAAGAGCAAGAAAATATTTTCCTCTTCGATATATATATTTAGGATGTTTCTGTTTGATTCGTAATATTGGGATCGTGTAAGTAGATGTGACAATGGAAATATTGACACGGTTGGGAAACGTTGGGTTGCGTGTGGAGTTTTTGTAACAAGAAAATAAGAAGTTTTTCGTTTTACAGCGAGGAAAAAAAATTAAATAAATAAGTAGGCAAGATGAGGTTGATAGGAAAGACTTTTTTCTTGGAATAATTTAAGTACACAAATTAAGTAGGTGTACTGAAATTAATTTGCTCTCCAATTTTTCAAAAGCTTTTCCTTCACGTTGTACGTAAGTGAATGAAAATGTCTATAGAATTGTTGGAGTTAGAGCAATAGCATGGAAAAGAAAATGATGAGACACAAATGTGCCTACTGTAGGGTGAATTTCACAAATTATGCATACACAAAGAACTAGTAAATTGAATTGAGCCATAGCACTCCTAGCATGAACATCAGAAATATTCCGATGCTCATGAAATCATGGCGTGCTCTTCGTTTTTTTCGTACATATAAACGACTCGATTTTGTTATATAAGTCAAAACACACAATACGACTTTAGCCTCAATCATAATTTGGTCAAGTGGTGTACTTGAAAGGAGCTAATCGTATCTAGGCTGTATACTGACGAAGCTTCTCAAATCATATCGGCTGTCAAGACGTCATACAAACTTATCTGTGGTGAGTTTTTTGTATGTGGAAGGTGTGATGACACCATCTATCTGAAAAAATGGCGTATGGCACTACCTCTCTAGTATACAGTCTTGAATCGAGTAAGTCTTGTATGAAAGTTGAAGTAGACAAAAATAAAGCAAATTTCGTTGAGTTGAGTCTTCGCACAGTCCTTATGCCATGCGATTCGCATCGCCCTCAATATAATTACTGCTTTAAAAGTAAACGCGTAAAGAGGTTCCGCGAATCTCTCCGAATATTGTGACTTTTTTATAGCGAAAGGTTTCTGCCACTGTTTCGATCTGAGAGAATGCAAAGCAGCAATTTTTAATTGTTTAAAAACATTTAAAAAAAATTGCCACATCTCATCATGCCATGGCGACAGTAGCAAACTCTACGAGCCTAGTCATACTTTTGTGCATGTACACATCTAGCGAATCATAAACGAAAATGTAAATTCAATTT
>JANTFA010152829.1:0-11000 GCA_026413405.1 Phytosciara flavipes
CAGAAACAACTTTTGTTCGGAGGGTAGGGTGGCGGAGCGGACGATATTCAAAATAATTGAGAAAAACCGAGACTTGAGAGCAATTTTCGATGATTTTGTAGCGAAAATGATGAAAATCAATCTCTTCCAATCAGGTATCTAGTGATCGGAAATCATTTATGGACTCAAAACAAACATTATTTTAATTTTCATCCATTTTCTCGCATCCCATACAAAATCGTCGAAAATTGCCCTCAAATCACGGTTTTTCTCAATTATTTTGAATATCGTCCGCTCCGCCACCCTACCCTCCGAACAAAAGTTGTTTCTGATGACTCAAAATATTCAGGTCCGTTGAGAAAACCAATATGCAAATTTTTTCAATTACAAGATCCAGACCACTGCTGTAATTTGCAAGAAAAACAATCTCTCCAAAAAGAGCAAAAGAACTCTTTTGTTCTTTTCGCAGAGATTGTTTTTCTGGTAAATTACGGCAGACCAGCCCTAGAGGTCTTCAAATCGAAAGAAATATTTGATCTTCGATCAACTAATAACCATCAAATACGCTGCTCGCGTAGACTGGTTCGGAGAGTTTGACGGTCGTTTTCTTCTTTGTTTTGTCAGAAATGAGTTGACGATGTACTTGAAGCAACTCATGTGAATGGCGTAAGATCACTGGATCGCTGCCAATGTTAGACGAGCACTTTGATAAGTCTATATTCAGATTGAGTACAAAACGATAACTGCATTTCGGAACAGTCTTGTCTATAAAACAGGATGTCGATAAAATAGAACTCGAAAACAAAATGTTATTTGTCACAAAAATGGGAGGGGGAATCACTCTAGAAGTGGAAAGCAACAACCATAAAATTTTATGGTTGTTATTATCATATTTTTCCCAAATATAACTTACGGAAAACAGCTTTTATTTAGAGGTGTTCAACAACTTCAAACACCAATAGCGACGTACAAACAACACAGACACAGTAGCGACGTACACAAAGTTTTTTTTTCAGAAATATTCAAATCTTCCAGAAACAAAAAGTTTCTCTTATGGATTCCTCCGTCTTTAAAAACATAAAGGCTTGTGCTACAGATGCCAGCACTAAAACTGAATATATTGTTGAAGAAAATGCGTTATTATTTACCATAAATATACAGATCTGTCTGATGGGTAAGGGATATAACATTTCTGGGATATAAAAATAAATTCATATAAGAAATCAGGAGGGTGTAATACGAATGTGTATCTGCATTCCATTATGATAAGGTGGGATATGGCATTATCATTCAAATGGTCGTTTATATGGCATAACAATGGGAATATACTTACCATATAACATCCATTCACACGCTATGTATATTTAAACTTCGTTGTTGTAACGTAATTCTATTATGTCGTAGTACAAACGTTTCTTTAATTCAATTAATGCTTTTGTCAGCAACACTGTTTATTTGACCGACATTTGAGTCTATTGTCCTGAAAGTTGTAGATAACGTTTTTTTCTAACAAAGCTAGAAAACATTAAAGGGTAAATTCAGAGTCTACGAGATTCCATGAAATGAAACCCCATGGGGTTATGCTGATCGATATAGAACGGTCTGGTTAGCGTCTATATAGAACACGTTTTATTAGTAGGGGTTTCGCTGATCTACTCAAACCACTCTAAATGTGGTTGTTGTGTTGAGTCATAGTGAAAAAAACAAAGGAAAAGTCATTCCTGTCACTTTTTCCAATGAAATGTGCTTACCAAAAGAGAGGCAACAGCCGGTCCGGTCGTTTCTGGAAGTTCCCCTCTCCCACGTTCAGGTTGTTTTAATCGAGGGGAAATCCCTCTAAGATTAACATGGTTAAGGAACCATTCGTAAATCTCGTCCACAGTTCGGTGTTACCATACTTGTGTTAAATCGTTGATAACTTCGTAAGTATGAGTTTTTGAGGTTAGCCATGGTAATCAGTTAATCAGTGCTTTCCCCTCGGTTTTAATACCTTCAGCATTGTTTGTTCGGTTTTGTCGACCCAATACACCTAAATCTAAACGTCATTTATGGACAGCGGCAGGGTTGTAGCTACATGGGGACGAAGGTGAGCTGAGCTCAATCTGGAAACTCTAGAGCTCACTCTGAGATAAATTTATTTTAAGACGTATTCCCTGTGGAAATGTCAGATCAATTATGTGAGGATCTAACTCGTCTGTCTCAAATTACATCTCGTCCAAAATATAAAAGTATAGAGTTTATCTTGATACGTATTTTAAGGCGAATTCTCTGTCAGAGCTTATTTATATTCCAGTTTTTTTTTCGAAATTTTCTCCTCTAGCGAAGATCCATTTTATCTTCGTTTTACACGCTGTAGATATAACTCATGATTCTCATCTACTGAGTATTTCTTGGTTGTGTTTCTTCTCCGGTATGATGAATAGTATGGCTGGTTTCATGGTAGTTCACGATAGCAGCGAAACTATCTATTGAGTATTGACAGCTTTTAAGAATTTGTTCCTCTCTTAAGACCCTTGCTCCGGTGTTCTAACGTGTCTCAACTCATTCATGGAACAAGAGTTTTAAAAAATATTACTTTTCAAGTCGATGCTTGTTCGAATAAAATCAGAGGAGCTCAGCTCTACCTAAAAATTTGGTCTATCTACATCCCTGGTACAGCCCCTAGAAAAGAGTTAATATTTTTCAGCAAAAAAAGAACTTATTTTATGTGAGCGAAATTCTACTGCGTCATTTCCTCAAATGAGGAGGAAGGAAACCAATACAATTATTTTTAGTGAATATTGCTGTCGTCATTCGTACTAAAAATTTTGATAAATCGATAGAAAGATGTAACTGCCTTTTTTGCTCCTTTGAATATAAATGTGTGTTTTGCGCCGTTGTTGTAATTATTGTTCTTCTGCTCAAAATGTTATCAGTGTGAGACATGACTGTGCATAATTAAAAATTCATTTTCGTCAACAAAATTTTTTTATTTCATTTTAAACTACCGTTGTGTGTCCGCTGATTATGATGACGACGACGACGTAAAAATGCATGATTCAAGCATTAAAGTCTTAATGAAAATTTTTGATGTGGCAATTCGAATGTAATACCGGTAGCAGAGGCGTCGATCATGCGTTAGCTGTTAGCTAGCAACATTGTAATGAAACTTTTGTTACAAATACTCTGGCCTAATGTTTGTGAGGGCAACTGTACACACAAAATTTTGAGTCCACGCGTTCACTCAAAGCATCTAAATAACTACCAAGCACCAGAACAGAATTTCATTAAGGGGCCTTCTCGACGCAGTAGTCAAAAATTCTCATATAAATTTGGTTTTTTTATGTTGGTATAATATCATAGACTGGAATCCCCGCTGTTCATTCCACGTGAAGTTGAAACAAGACACTTCATGTGTGAGTTTTTTTTTTTGCCAAATATTAATATGAATCGCAGTACGACAACTGCTTATGCTATCTACAAAAGGCGATACATTCAGGAATGGTAAACACAACATCAATCATATAGAAATCCGTGCAGGAAATAAAAGCTCGAAGGAAATATGTCAATGAAAAGGGAAAAGAAAACTCCAATATCGAATATGTTTTGCCATCTTGATTGCTATCATCGAATTGCCATGTAGTGACAACCATTTCCGATGACCACAATCAATAAAGAAAACAACAAATTCTTCAGCTCCTATCCCCCGACATCCCGACAACCTCTTTTATCAAAGTTAGTAAATGTATTTTTCGAATCTGAAGATGAACGATAGCGAAGCGATTTACATTTCCGAAAGTATAATAAATTCAAGTCATACAAGTACTTACAAATTAGTTTTTAACATTTTTGTTTACACTCATGTACGGCATATACGCGTATGGCACACTGTTATAGATATAAATTCACATCGTTTGTCATTTCATCTTTATATTTTATGCAAGCTTAGCATGTGTACACAAAGTATTGCCATATTTTCCGTTTTATTTTCCTCGTCTCATCGAAGACTTTTATTATTTCCATGCGAGCGGTTTAATACGAAATAAATTAATTCCATTTTCAATAAAAGAACATTTCTATATATAGGTTTTGCGAAGGGGGAAATCGACCAAAAAGAAAATAGCACACAGATGGTACACACGAAGGAAGAAAGGGTTGCGAGTGGGGACCTACTAGTTCAGTTTACAATGGATGTTGCGAAAGTGGTTCATTACGAGAGACAATCATTTTGAGATGAAAGTGGGTTTTTTAGCAACCGACTTTGGTAACTGTCTTTTCGACAAGTGTAGACTTTGTATATCCGAGCCGAAGGCGAGATATGCAACTACACTTGTGGAAAAACAGTTACCGAAGCAAGTTGCTCAAAAACGCACAAATGAGTTTGCTTTTGTCATAAAACTTTTCCAAAATTCATGAAACACGTAGCAGCATCCTTCTTCTTCTTCTTCATTGCTTTATTTTTGCCTACGACTAGTGTCTGCACCAATTTTCCTGATTTTCTAGTCACTTTGACTTTCAGGGTCAGCGTTTAAATTACTTATTTAATTCATTGCCGGAATGCGTTACTCATTGATCGTGTTACGGGTGTCGCATTCACAATTCCCTCCTTCTCTTCTTGTGTTAGCCCAAATCGATTTTGCCGCTGTCGCATTGGGCCGGCCCGAACGAAGTGCTTTGGTCTTCCCCTTTTACTCTCTTTGGGGTTATCTATCGAAAGAACTTTTTTTGCCACATCGTGGGAGTAGATTTTAGCAAACCAATCGTTTCTCCAGCCCACGTAGCAGCATCCACATGCAAAAGTTGAATGTCACATGAAACTTCATTAGAAATGAACCGGAAATTGGTAGAATTTTGTATTGCTTGTCGATTCGATTCAAATTTGATATTGCGTTGTGTCGCCTGGATATCCAGAACCGAAAATGTTCTACCATGTAATGCACACAGGTTTGGCAGAGGCTATACAGCTAAGTATTGTTCAACTTTCGCATGGGGCAGACAGTAAAAGAGTTATGCATTCGACAAAAAAAAAGTTGCAAAAGAATTGCACTGGAAACCATTCTTTACGACTGTACAAAATAGATGAGTTTCACATCTTACAGTGGTTTCCCCCTCGAGATTTTCGGTTTAATGTTTTTTATGTGGTAGCGCCATCGAATTATTGGCCAATAAACTTCTTGATATAATTTTACATTGTGTGTTGGCAACAAGAGTTTGTGGGTCTGAGAAAATTGACGGACATAAATTCGCCATCGTTGCTGTTTCCGATTCACATTCGATTTAGATATCTTTTTAATGCTTCTTAAAATGTCTAATCAAAAAATCGATCTTCTGTTTATCACAAAAACAAAATAACGCGTAGATTGATATAATATGTCCCACAGCCATTAACATCAAGCGTTCTATTTTAATAGGTAATACTTTTGTGTGTGCCATACGAATCGGTGATATATCGATAATTCATCACGCATATTATCATGTGTATAGAATGTCGACAAAAGGCTTAATTTCCACTAAACGAGACTTGATTCCTTCCCGGTTATACAAATAGAGCAAGAGTAAGCACAGTGTTTTCGTTGTAGTCTCTAGGGCGAATGGCGTATTAAACAATATTGTAACATAAATATGTGTTAATAAGGATAATGTTTAAGCATGCATATGCCGTAGTCGTAGTCTATATATGCGGGTTACGATACAAGGATGCTCTACACTGATTTTCATATTCATAATGTAAATTCTTCAGTAAATTATGTTGTACATAAGCAGCGAGTTGCTTTTCGAATTTTCGTTTATTTGTGGAAGAGAGATAGAGTGAGATGGAGACAGCAGTTTTAATATGAGGAAAATGTAGTATTCATTCAGAGATTTTGGCTCGAGGGGAAAACTACTCCGGAAGCGGAAAGACGGGTCACACCCTTCCAAAAAGTCACGAAAAGTCACATGAACTCCGGAAGTCATTGAAATGTCATAATATGTCACGAAAGTGTAAATCATGAAAAGTACATAAAAGTCTTCGAAAAAAGTCGTGTTCGTAAAATGAAATTGAAATCACAATAATTAACAACTTAGCGAACTTTTCAGTAATCAACTCAGAATTTCCAAATTTTTAGTGGACCGCTCGGCTCCGACATACGAGTCACGAAAAGTCAAAACTGGGTTTGAAGAAAAGTTTCCCCTCGCTTAGATCGGGAAGAAAAGTTTTCGTTAGCTGACTTGAAACGCAATGAGGATCAATAATCGCACGACCTAAAATTAGTCTCTCTAGTCGCAGTTTCGATGATGTGAAATTTTGTTCACCCGCATGGCATTGTTTTTTACCACCTACGCTGTGAGTTAGATTTACCACGGCTGCGTTAAGTTTACTTAACACCGCCTTGGAATTACGTTAAAGCTAATCTGTTTCGTCTAGAAAGCTTTCGCTTTCTTTTCTCTGCTTTATTATTGAAGAAAGAACTGTAGAATCATCCACCAATTCCCTCACGCATATTCCACCGAAATGGACTCTTCTATTCTGAACTGAGATTCTGTATTTTATAGCGATTTGATGTTGCTTATGTTTGTTATAATGACAGTCAAACAAAAGACAAGTATCATCAAAGCAAGTTGCTGTATAATACAGAATCCCAATCTTGGTTTTACGTTTTTAGTAATTTACACTGACTGCTGCGAAAGTAATTCATTACATGAGGGAACCATGATAAAAACATATTCAAAAGTCGGTTTTGAGCAAAAAGCTTCGGTAACTGTCTTTTTGACAAAGGTGAAGTTTGCATAGAAGGCGATATTATATTTATTGAAGAACAGTTACCTAAGCAAGTTGCTCCCACAAGTCAGTTTTCTTTTGTCATAAAATTGTTTTCGAAGTTTTCGAAAATTATTGAAGTACGTTCCAACGTAGTCTGGTTTACTGCCTGGCTCATGCAGAAATTGAATTTCACATAAAAATTTAAGAGAAATGAACCGATAATGTTCCGCCATGTAATGGATCATTTTCGCAGGGGGAATATTGCTATGTAATTTTCAACTTTCGCATGACGAGGTAGGTAGTGAGACTATTCACGTGCTGTAGAATTGTGAGTTTCTTCGAAAAACTTCGCCTTTACGCTCTCATTTAATTGAGAGATTCTGTTATTCAGCTGTAGAGTCTGAGAAGTAGAATGGGACATAGGGCAAAAATATTTGTATGTCTAACTTTTCAGAAAAACATCAGCTCTCCTTCGGAACCCGGTTCATGTAAATAACTATTTTATTGGAAAGTCCTATTACGATACCTTGTCTCACTGATCCATAAAACGTAACACTTGGAGTATTTCAAAATTGACCGAAGGCATTAAAATTCCTCCAACTCGTTTACTTAATGAAATGAAATTTTTAGACAAAAAATTTATAGGAAAATTTCTGTATCATAAAAGTCGTTTTATTTTAGTTTTCCCGACATAAAATTTTCGTATAAAATTTTATATTTTCGTTGAAACTGTGTAAATATGCTTTTCTACTGGGTGTTGAGTTTATTATCAACTATTTTGTTTGCCGTAGACAGTATTTGTGTATAGTGTATCTAACGACCGGTAATGCTTACCTGACCTGATGTAAAATGGAACATTTATTTAGGATACACAATAATGAACCTACCATGGGATTACTGCGTCATGACGCTTTAAAAAAAACAGGGACCAGGGAAACAGAAGTATGAAAAGAAGGTTCAGCGTGATAAAACCTTTCAGCTGCACACTTTTCACTTATTTTCTTCTTCCAACTCGTCCATAAATTTTTAATCAAACATCCACCAAGCCTGTATGCTTCAGACTGTGACTGACACGTTCTACGCTTGTACGATCAAGTCATTCAAGAGTACCATGTAAACAAGCTTGTGAATAAACTACGAATTGTATGTTATGTGCCACCGGTTGAACTGATTCCAGTTTCCAGTGTGTAATAATTGTGATTGATATCAATTAGTGTACCATAAGAGTGTAACACCTGTTCTTCAACGAGCCCATTCATTGTCAAAAGGTGGAAAATATGAATAACGAATTATGTTAACTTCGCCTACGCCATTATTATGTCACTTCTAATATAGAATAACGAACGGAATGCCATAAAATATGTGGAATTTATGGGATCTTTATGCCATTTTTTTATTGCAATTTTACGAACATTGTAACAAAAGAATTTTCATTTCGTGATTGTTACATTATCATGAACTGAAACTGAATTGTCACTTCTGTTTCGCCATTCATTTTTTCTTTATTATTATCTTGATATATCTTTCAAATTTCTTCCCTCAATTCATGAGATTTATAGACGGAAGCAAATGGAACGAGATTTTTTAAAATCGAATTCGAATCGTGTACATTAACTATGGTTTGAAGTCTATCCGATTTTCCGTGCACATTATTGCTTCACATTATATTTTATGCAGATAATAATGCCATCGAAATGATAATAGAATTTCCAGGATAGAAATTGTAATTTAGCAACTTGGAAGGGGAAAATATCGTTTCAATATAAATCGAAGAAACTAGCATTGCATCGCTGAAATTTTCAAGGGACCGCCGCTTAGAAAGTAGGTCACCGTAAAAAATCAATCCAAAAACTGTCCAGAAAAATTTAATGAAAGAAACGCAAATGAATCTCGGAAATATGTCTGTCGGTAGCGCAAGCAATTCAACCAGTTGGACACAGTTGATGGTAAAATTTTCCGCTCTGGTAGTGTGGACTCCACACTGTGGAGAGCTAACGCGTTGGATTTACAAACCAACGATCGGGGGTTCGAATCCACCGTCAGACAAATGGGCATAAAGTAATTTTTCATTTCAAGTTTAAATTCAATTTTCGAATCGCTTTTTCTAAACAAACATTAGTAACATTTCCCATTAACTTTAGAAGATCTCACATAGAGCTGCAACATTTAATAACTCAGTCTGGACTCCCGAGACGTAGTTTACGATGCAAAGTTACGACGTCGCCCGATGGTGGATTCGAACCCTCGATCATTGAGTTATGAACCATCGGTTTTAGTTCTCATTTCCAGAGTACTTCTGTAACCGCTTAACAATGTTTTTGTTTTCTCGGTAACAGATCGCAAACGGGGCGAAAAAAGTATAAGTAGGAAACCCGCTCGAAAGTGCATTAAATATAGCTAGTCGTTCACCTCTCAGCAACCACAGAACGTTCCATCTTACTTAGGTAGTTGAATTAGACGCAGCATAAGACGCCTGTAGTTCGTACGGATCTCAAAACCTATGACGAGCTCAACACGAGTCGACGAAATTTGGGAAATATTTTCTTTGTCATACCATCAAATACCGAAATGCCATATGTACCAATCAAAACGGTTCAGCCTCGAAAAGGTTCAACGATCCGCTTCTTACGTAAAATAAACAAAAATCCTTGCTCGAAAAAAGTAGCAAAATTTAACTACATTCACGTACAAAACGTGTAGCATACATTTACGACGTTCGTCCGTCCAAACAATTTCAAATTACCACTCTATTATCCTAAATGAATCATCCACAATCCCACATTCCGTTCACCATGTTATTTCTATAATTATAGACATTTTCTCAATATACAGTCGTCAACGTAATTACATATTCCTGTCATATAACCAAAAGAATTCAGTTTGTGTGTGGCTATCTGAGTATCACCACCATACTTTTTTATGAAGCTTCTTGTTTTCTTTCATTTCGTATTACAATACCCGCCCATTAATTTAGACTGTTTCATTTGGTTTGAAATAAAAAAAAGCAGAAGAAGAAGGAAAATATTTCCATTAGTCCATCATTTTTCTATATTTTTATTATTATTGTTATTACGAGTTGAGAATTTCGTTGCTCTGCTGCTGTTTTTGTTGTTGATGTTCTTAATTAAATTAAATTGTGATAGTTGAATAGTTTAGATGTTAAAATAATAAATGGAATGTAAAGCTAATCGTATTAAATGTAGATTTATCTTTTGCCAAAACTCGTTTGACTTATTATGGACTGGGGAATGAGCATAATACCCTATACACACTTACGAAGCATTCACTTCGTTTATTTTCCCTGTTCGTTTTATTACATAACTAATATAATGTCACCAAAACCCATATCAAAACTTGTTCAACTCAATCATTCATAACCACTTCCGGAAAAGTTTTCTGTTTTTTGCTATAACTAATTCAAGAGTCGCTTTGCTGCCACCATCCAAATTTGCTGTAGGTTAGCCACACAAAAGGAAGATTACTATTAATGATTTCTGCTTCGTTTTAGTTAAAACATTTATTTCACAATATCGAAAATGTAAAATTTCATTTCATTTGTTTTCGAGTAAGATATCAAGTGTGATGAGTTCGAAAGATTTTCTCGATCCATTTCAACAATCTATATTTACTCACAATAAGTAAGACTATACGACCGAGACTCTGGATGAAATTAAGAAATTCAATTGTCCTGTCAGTAAAACAGAACGAAAATTTACTGGCGAGCCGATGTGTCTTCTGCTTACTAATTTTCTCATTTACTTTATTAATAAAAACCATTTTTGAAAGAATTACGTACAAAACTAAAGCATGTGGAATACGAACCCACGATATTCACCTTGCCGGGGTACGTTATAGATCCCTTGACAAAACATACTGTACATCTGATTACGAAAATATTATTAACACTCATTAGCTGCTATACTATTTCGTTTCCACTATAGTCTCTGTGACACCTGTTAGTGGATCCAAATATTCGCAAGTACACTTTTTACGCAATTTCCCACGAATTTTAGATAGCCAAGCGCTTTCATTTGTCGTAGAAGATGTATTAGAGCCCGTTGAACTTGAAATATTTTGTCCTTGCGATAAATTCGATGATTCAGTCTGTGCTGCTGAAGAACTCGAAGCTATTTCACTTGAGCTTGTATAACCTTGTGATAAGTTTGATGATTCACTCTCTGACAATGAAGATGTCGAACCTATTGCAATGGAACTAGTCTGACCAAAATTTGATGATCCACTTTGTGCTGCTGAAGTACTCGAAGCTGTTCCACTCGAGCTTGTATAGCCTTGTGATAAG
>JANTFA010152862.1:0-13726 GCA_026413405.1 Phytosciara flavipes
CAGTTCTATAGACACCTAACTATATACCGTCCTCTACTCGTACGGGTCCCCCTTATGTTTTTCAAGTTGACTTTGCACACAATCTGTAATGAGTGCGTTCTCAATTTTGTGTGCCCTCGTGGCCTCCAATCTTGGTTGGACTATCTGAACACGAATATCACACACACATTCAACAAGATTCCAAGCTGCTGTTTGACATTTCATATCTTGGTATTCTTATATCGATGCAGCCAACCTTTTCTGTGATGTGTTGAGACTTGGTCTTTACTGTCGGAGTGGGGATGATATAAAACTAACAGCGATTTTGAAACGTAGCTACCCGACTTAAAATTCGTTTCTTACGTCGACTATCAATCTCCGTTGAAGCCAGTGTGTTATTGTTGAGTTTTGATGTAATTTTAAAAATGCCGAAAGGAAGCAAAAAGGAAAAAGCTTTAAGCGTGAAAAACAACCTGTTCAAGGGGTGCAATTGTAAACGGACAAAATGTCAGAAAAATTTCTGCGAATGCTACAAGAGTTCGAAACTGTGTACAGAATTTTGCAAATGCATTGGTGAGTAAACGATTTTCATATTGTCCTGTTTTCGTGTAGGACCATCATCGTCAGTTAAACATTCCTTTAACCGCAGATTGTCAAAATTGTCAAAGTTGTAACGCAGAAGAAGAAACCCCATTGCTCGAAGTAATGAAAGAAGAGACTTACGAGCTACCAGTCGAACAAATGGCAGAAGAAAGTTACGTTATTCAAAATGAAATTCCAATCAGTTGCTATGCCATAGCTCCGAAAAAGAAGCGCTTGAATGTGCTCACCCGCGATATTATCGAATCGACCATGGAATGTGTCATTTCGCAGGCAGAGGAGTGCCAAACGAACAATGTAAATACGAAAACTGCCGAGCTGCTGATTTTGGAGGAATTTGGTCGGTGCCTGGACGAAGTTCGACGTTTGACGAATATGCAACACTTCCTGGGTTGACTGTTTTACAACTGCTTTCTACTACTCACAACAGTTTTATTTGTGTTTGCCGTGCCCCATTTTAGATTGTTCGTTTGTAATCCTTTGCACGTAAATTAAAATTTTAATTTAATTCGCTTGGTCATCTAATATTCTATATTTTGTTCCGCAATTGCTATTATCACAAAACCAGCCATTCCTCGCTTATGACAACACGCTATAATTAGGGTGCTAGTCTCTGGCGATGGCACTATCGGCAAGTCGGTCTTTTGAGCTTGAAAGTTAAATAGAAGAAATCATTAATGATAAGTGAATGAATTGGAAAACATTATTGATTTTTGGTAATGTCCAACTGCCTATGCAATTGAAAATACCATCTATGAGGGCAGGACCATAAGATAAATTTTCGTTCGGACTATGTAACACATTCTCATCCACTTCCCAATTACGACGATGAAAGCTTTATTGTAGGGCAGCGCCGGGTTCCCTTACTTAGCGATTTGGCGTCGCACTAAATGCAACAGTAGAACTCACCCACAGCGCGAAACTATTACACTAACACGAGAAAGTTTTCTTCATTTCGTCATAATACATCATGGAACTCACCTTATACTCTAATGGTTGGTTGCTAAATCGTAAATCGTTCTTGCTGGATCTCTCTATTTTCACCCCTCAACTAACAAATAACCATTTTAATTATTTGGACGTTCCCTCAATTCCTATTAGAAGTCAATATGCGAAAACTTCGAACAACTCTAAAACAAGCCATCGGCGATTTTTGAGGTATATGCAGTGTTTGGTCCTAGGAACCATTCCGAGTGGAAGAATCAGGCCTCAGTTGGTCTCTAAATAACTCTGTTTTCGAGACAGGGCTCTGCACTGGGGTGGTCAAAACTGTTTTTGATTTGTGTCTCCGAGAATGCCTAACGTATCCACCTGAAGTTTAGGTGGCTGAGTGACATTTTAGAGTCAAAAAACCTCAATTTTCAAACTATGTTTAAAGAAAACTCCAGCGACACCTAGCTTGGCCGTCCCATAATATGGATTCAAGCATGTCAGTAGAAAAATCCCTTAAATTTCATTTAAAAGGAAATATCACAAAACAAGTTTGGAAATCATTTAACCCTTTCATTGCACTTTTATCCAAAATTCTCAAAATTCGAACCTCGGTGAAACTTGACGCAATGTGAAAACTAGGCCAGCAAACTATTTCAAAATTTTTAATTTCTATACGTTAGAGACCCCAGAGATGTAGATGGGAAAAAAATAATTCAAATTTTGATTTTTCGCAGCCGGAAGATGACGAAGTGAATAGGTTTTTGACATCTTTGGGCGACTAGAATTTTTAGTGATGAGTACTCCATTTCTGATCACAGCGTATCGACCGACCCTAATCCAAATCGTTGAAATTTAAGGGATTTTTCCTACTGGTATGCTTGAATCCGTATTATGCCAAAATAATTATGGCCAAATGATGGGCTTGTTTTAGAAATGAATGACTGCTGTTTGCCTAATAGATTGATTTGTCATTTTTCGTCTTTGAGGGTAGATCCAAGCTCTTCGCTAAACTATACAATAAAGTAGCCTCGAAGTCAAAGCTACACTATGAATTTACCGGGAAAATTTAACTTTTAAGGTGTTTGAGAAAAGCGATTTCCGACTACTTTACTACAACTGGTTTCAGGTCTCTCGATAGAACGAGAGAAATTGCATACAAAGCTAAATTGAGCTTACCTCTCAATCTCAAATTGTTTTATAAATTTTTGACAGCTGACCTCGAGACCAGCTAAATTTAATTTTTCTTCTCCTTGAACACCTTCCAGTTTTGACTTTCGAATTTGGTCGAACTTTCCACTCGGTTATAATTTTGTCCAAACGAAGGCGACAGTAGAACGTGACGTGAAAAAAAAACAACATTTCAAGTCTAGAAATTCAACGTACAAATGCCGCAATCCAGCTTCATCTGACTGATGAAGGCAGCGTTAAGAGTGTTGCATTCAACTGATACTGCGAAGAATCTTTTACTTAATCTGAATTTACAGCACTTCCATTGTGTCCTACTTTCCTAGTTTGTCCCATATTTTGAAGTTCACATTTCATTCGGAAAATGGGGAAGATTTTTACATTCCAAATTTAATTTTACATTCCACAATTACGTTCCACATTCAATTTTACATTCCACATTCAATTATAAATATTGTAATGATTCGGATCTACATTTTCTCTACAAACTTCAACTAAAGATTTCACGTCCGTTAGGTTATTTTCTGGTTGATGTTTGTGCTTGAGGAAAATACCTTGTATTTGAGCGATACTAGGGTTGCATTTGAGGTCTTTCACTGCTTTCGCGAATTCTGGAGCCAATTCGTCGTTGCAATCTGGATAAAATGTTTTAAAGAATTCTGCAATCTGTTCTTCATCTGGATATCCAATTAATTGCCTCATGTCAATTCGACCAGGTCGAATCAAAGCTGCATCCAGTTTGTCAATATAATTTGTAGTCATAAAGACAATGTAATCTTCTTCTGATGCCACACCATCAATTGCATTCAATAGACCACTAAATGATACTCCTGACCTTGGTTGTCTTATTTGCAGTTTACGTTCATTGCATTTCTCGGCTTTTTCTACTCTTTCTTCATCGATAAGTCGTGCTACAAATGCAGCATCGACATCTTCAAAAAGTAGAATACATTTTTTACCGAAGTTCGAAATCAATCCATTCAATGAATCATCTGAAATGTGTGGATCCGACAGTCGTAGTTCATAGATATCATAGCCAATCTGGCCGGAGACTGCTTTGACGAAACTCGTCTTACCACATCCAGGAGGACCATAAAGTAAATATCCTCGTCGATACGGAATTCCCCTCTGTTTGTACCATTGTCGATTTTCTAAAAAATCCTCCACATCTTCTAGAATGGCTTTCGTAACTCCCTCCTTAAGAATGATCGTAGACATAGCACGTGGCTGAACTCGACGAATCAGACGCCACGACCCACCATAGGCTCGATAATAATTAACATGTTTCTCGGGTTTCTTTTCTGCCATTTTTTTTGCCTCGTCAAGCATATCTATCAACAGTTTCTTGTTGCTGGTACCGTAAGCGGTGATGGTAAAAATGTCGATCTGCCCTGGTACGTCCTGCCTGCACTTACGGATGACACGCATGAATGTTCTTTTGTACCAAAAGAAGACGCTCCAATTGGATGGAAGTGGATTAACTAATTTCATTATGTCACGGGACATGTATTCGTCATCATGTGAGCAAGCACGAAGATGCATTTGATTTGTAATTCGAAGATGACGCAACTTTTCTCCACACTTGTGTTTGATAAATTCTTCGAGCCAGGAAGACACATCCGAAACACCCCCACCTTGGGCATGAATTTCGACGGATGTTGTGAAATACCTCGAAAAAACGTGACAAGTAACACCGATTGTTTGGTTCACAACAAAATTAAGACCAGTATAAGCGAACTGACTTAAAACAAGAGCCACTAGGACGTCGTCAGATATCATGTTCATTGAAGAATGTAACTTTCTTCACTTTTTCAAATTTATACACTTCTGAAATAAGTAGAATGTCGATTAGTTCAGTGTGCGTAGTTGCACTCTTGATTGGAAACTCTTTTTTTTTGTAAAATCAATTTATATTTCAATAAGCGACCGGCTTCACCATCACTACACAAGAAAATGAAATCTGATTTGGAAAACATCCAGATGTAAGTACGAATACACTTCGAAAGTTCTATGTTTACGTATTCAATGTAAACAAAGTGCGAATGATTCCTCTCGTCTAAAAATAAAAACTTATTATGGAAAATGAACAGCAAAATTACTGTGTTGCGAAAGTGTATTATACAACACAAGAAGTATAATCGCGAAATTACATTCGAGGTCGAGTGAATGATCCGACGACTATTCACATACCGAGAACTGTTCGCGGACCGAGTCCTTTTTATGCACCGAGATCTTTCCAAGGAGTACTTATTTCGCTTGACTGAAATGTGCCAGCGATTTTTGTTCTTGGTTCTTTCTATTTATTTTGTGCTACAAAAAAAATCACACCGACGAGGTATCGCCATCCGTAATTCTTTCATAAAGGTAGGTGAATTTTCATATGTGGATCCGCCATTCTATCATCAAAAATGTTTTGTGTCAGCCAATTAT
Organism: Phytosciara flavipes; assembly: GCA_026413405.1. Taxonomy (NCBI): domain Eukaryota; kingdom Metazoa; phylum Arthropoda; class Insecta; order Diptera; family Sciaridae; genus Phytosciara; species Phytosciara flavipes. The sequence goes on from JANTFA010152862.1 coordinate 5,128, forward strand.
CCTCCCGATTTTAAATTCAAATAATAAAAAAATTCGAAGACGTCATTTTTTGCAAACTTACACTCCAAGAGAAGGCTGAACCTAAGAAAGATTTACCAGGTTTTTCCAAAATCGTAAATCGTAAATGATGTTTTGACGCCTCACACGGACATTTGGAAAACTGATTCGGCTTCGAGTCATCTGATCTTGGCGGCCCGTTGAAGACGGTGCTCATCAGCTGTCTCCAAGATTCACATCTTTACAGTACGGTGCTATGACAGCCAGGGCTTCATATGGAAATTCTTTTTGAAAATTTTGACAATGTTAGTCACATTCAGATAACGAGTGAGCTGGTTTGAAGATTGTACCTGAAGCGTACTTTTGCTGGATTCATACGAAAGCAGGTCAGTGACCTGAGGTCACTATCAGATAAAATTAAGTTTCTCTAAGAAAAGTTCCATCGACTTCAAGCCATAATATCGGAAGAAATTCAATAGATTAATTGCGACATTAATATTACAAAAGGATGTAGAGTACGCCCGGGATTTTTGAAAACACGTTTGAATTAGTGAATTCTGTTAGATTTCCAGAGTTTTAATTTCTGCTGGTGGAATTCCAAATTTTAGAAAAACTTATTGAAAGACTAACTTTACACGAATGACCGAATTTTCTCTTAGGCCACGAAATTACAGAGACTCGACTCTATTTCAATTTTATCTACCTACAACTTTAATGTAAGTTCGACTGTAATATGTCCATTATATCCTATTTTTCAGTGCAATAATTGGGCTGTGATAGACCAGAATGCTATGAAAATTATTATTGGAGAAAAATTTTGTTTTATTTTTAATTATTAGCTCATTGATGATCTTCACTTTTGGTTCTATTTCTGGATAAGAGGAAAATTTGGGAAAATCTCTCTTTGTTTGTAATGTAAATTTCCAGGTAACTTAAATTTGCGTGCAAAAACCAAGTGTTTATTCATAGAAGAAAATATTATCTATGAAACAAATAACATCAGAATCCACACTCAACTCAACGGTATGAATGATCAAAAACATGTAGCGTGATGTTTGTTCCCATGACTGATATGATGACGAAAGAAAAGCATTCGAAAATGTTGGTCACAAACATTGAACTAGCTAAAAAACCATAAATGGATGAATTTATTGGTCACACTTTGTAATTGCTTAGCGGATTAAAAAAAAAAAATTATATGACTTAAAACGAAATGATAATGAAAGTTTACGCAGCCAGTAGGACGTAGTCTATGCGAGTGCACGAGGCACTGCGACCTGACGAGGATGAAAATTCAGGGTGACTCCTTAGGTCAAAAATTTTCGTGCTACCAAATTCACCGACTGATAATACATAACTATCATAAGAATATCTAAAACCATTCCCGCAACTCTCAGCGCCAAGCAAAGGCCGTAATTCACACAAGCTTTTCGAGATATATTTTTGCTTACTTATTCTTCTTGGAGCTTTGCAGTACACAATTCATAGTACATTTTCTCCGAACAAAAGTGTTAAATGATTGAAATCTACTTTCCAATAAGCCGAATCGTATTTTTTCATTTCCAACTTTTTTTAACTCAAACTTTCGACAACTCTCGAATTATGTGATTTTGTGTACATTGTATTGTTGCTTGAATGTCTCACTCTATTGGATTTTCGCTTGAGTTTCCGGTTTAAGTTTAAGTCTCTGATTAGTGATCCTCCTTACCGTAGGACGCGTACGATCACAAAACTCTCGGCACTGTCGTTCCTGACGAGTCCCCCAGTGTTCTGTTTCAACATAAAATTCACGGGATTTTTATGGAAATGAACTAGTGGGTTTTAAGATCAGCAGGATGAAACGGTGTCTCTCGGTACTTTAGGGATAACTGGACTTGGAAAAATTATTGTTTTTTCGTTTAAATTACACGCGTTTGACCTGACTATGACTTAGATACGGCCTTGTTTTGACCTGAATTTTTCTCTCGTGAATGCGGTAACTGTGAAGGCTGCAATTTTGAGCGAATGCAATTTTGAATGAACTGTGACGAATTCGACTTAATAGAGATGGCGTAACGAACTCAAAATCAGCTCAAAATCAACTTCATGTTTTTCAAGTGGTGTCCTTGTCACCTTCAGGTGTTCCTCAAGTCAATTGTCTCTCAAAGAACGTGAAACGGCTGTATGACGCAAGTCATGAGCTGTTAACTTGTGAAAATGTTCGAGCGCACCGTGGAGTATTAGGTTTCATGTGGTGTGGAGTGTGTCTTTGAGAATACATTAATGGCTCTTCAAGCTCATGTCGCGAGTATTAGAAATCGTTGTTTCGTTGAAGAACATTGAAAGTACAGATCTTAATTTAAAGAAAAATCTTTTTTTTTTAAGAAAAAGGAAAGAAAATATAATTTTAATGAATCTTTACATTTTGGAATTGAACACAATTATAATGGTGGATAGCAAATACGACATTATTTAACATTTTGCTTACATTATTTAAAAAATATTAACCAAGTATTTACACAGTATGTAGACTTATTTTTAGATTGTGGTTAGTCATTAGTCAAAATTAAAATTAACAAACAAAAAAATTCTTTTACATTCTATACAATAACAATACAAAAATGCTAAATGTAAAAAAATGAACGCTGTAAGCAATCCCTGAAACATTTGTTAAAGACTAACCAATTAAAATATTTATTGTTAATCATTTTTAGTTTTTACTTTCTACAAAAAAATGTTTTTTTGTCTCCAATTATATTCCAAAGTTTACATAGATTTTCTAGAATTTAATGAACGTTTCACTTAAAACTAATCTCTGCGAATTCATTTTATTGCAAAATATTTTATTTCAGTTGTAGCAAAACAAATAATAACGACAACAGAAATAAATGGATAGACGATAACAGACCCCCATCCATCAGGTATATAAAATCTGGAGAGTTTGACCAGAAAAGTGAAAAGGTTTGTCTGTAGCAGGTGGTTATTAAATGGCTCCACTAAACAGCCTAAATACACACCTCCAAGAGTAACAGTGGCCGAGTCGATTCTTTTAAACTAAAATTGTCAAAACATGCAGATGGTCACTGGTTCATAGCATCTAAAGAACACATCCTGGAGTGAAGTGATGCATGGACGAGTTGTTAATTATGAAAAGAGGAACAGATCATCTGAACAATGAAGCACTCTAAGACCACAAGTTTCGAAGATATGAGGTGGTCCTTCATGATTAAATTTCAAATTTTCTTCAAATTTTTTTTAATTTTTCTGCAAAAAACCACCTTTTTGAAACTTGTGGTCGTAGAGGGCTTCCGTGCTTAGATGATTTGCTCCTCGTTTCATAGTCAACAACTCGTTCATACATCACTTCACTCCAGGATGCTATGAAGCTATGAACGAGCGACCACTGTTAGAATATATTTAAGTTGAATATGTTAGATATTCCACTTGAATATTCTAACAACAATCTGCATGTTTTGACAATTTCAGTCAAGAAATCGACTCGGCCACTGTCACCCTTGGAGGTGTGAAGTGTGTATTTAGGCTGTTTAGTCTCCACAGAAACCGTTACTTCACATCTTAATTTTCAAGTAAGCAATTTGTGCAACAAAATAAAACCCCATGTATCACGCCAAATGAATGCTCGGTTCTAGCTGTGTTCTAGAAAATTATTGACATGTTTGAGAGGATTGACAAGGTTTTACAAGATTTTCCCTTCGAATGTCAATGCCGCTGTTCAAATGCTAGAATGGAATAAAGAAAACCGAAGCAAGATAACAGTAAATTCCACATCAATTTTAATTTCTGGTATAAACCAGATGGAATCGAAGCGTGCATCCCAGATCAACATCACAAATTGATTTTTTACGTGCTCATCGTTCTGCAGTTTTATTCGTTCCACATCGTCTCTCTATGTAGCAAAATAAATGTAACGCTCGCTCGTCGCTCGTCCGATTGAATTTCAAAAAAAAAAAACGAAAAGAGAAACATGTGGAACGAATAAAACGATGAAACAAACACAAAACTTGAGATGAGTTCAATTCAACGAAACGAAAGGTCAAAGAACTTAAGGCTCAAATCACTCTATTACGTGAACGGGCATTTCGTATTTACGTAATGTCGTGATACCCGTGCTGGACGGTAAGAGCAGTAAGAACAGAAAGTATATAAATGTGTGTGGATGTTTCCTGAAGACAATAGACCTAATGACCGTCTTCGAAAGTACCGTCCAAGATGAGTTACAACCAATTACGTAAATACGAAATGCCCATTTACGTAAGAAGTAGTATGAATCACCAGAAAAAAATGAGTTTCATGTTTGCGTCGGTAATGTTACTCACATTGGCCACAGTGATCTGATTATAAATAAGACATTTTTAAGTAACAAGGCGCATTGTCTGTCAGAAAGAATGAAAAATGTATTTCATGTGAGCTTGAGGCTTGCTTTACAGAGGCGAAACTTTTACCTCAAGTTTTCAAGTAAAATCATTGAAAGTAGACACAATGTATGGCCAAGTCGTACAAGTCGGAGGACATACGGATTTTGCATTTTTTCGAGACTACAAACTCATCTTTCAAAATTAAGATGAAATTTTTTACAATAAGATCGTTCAATGCGTAAATTGAAAATTCCTTCAAAATTCGTTCGTCCTCCGGCCAATACAAATTTAGACGATTGGCAGTACCTTGTCTTTACTTTCATTGAGTAAAATATCTTCATCTAAACAATAGGTCAAACGGTAAGTCTTGTGTGTCTACCAACTTCGACAAATTTGTCACATCCAATTTCTCAATCGGATACTTGCATTCGTTTGTTTGGCTTAGCCTTAAAGGAACGGTAAGTCGCCTGCTATAGATAACGACAACAGGCACAAGCGATGGGCTCTAGCACTGTTACCTTCGGTTGTGAAGTGTGCTTGAGTGACGGTTCGCTATAACAAACTTCTTTCATCTCTCTTGTTATAAATTATAAATGTTTTGCCTAATTTGTATTCTCTCCTTTTCTTTCTCTTCTTTTTGTTGAGCTTTTTCTTCTTGAATAAATTAGACGTGAAGGACATTCAAACCAGCCAAACACTATGCGCAAACTCTATTAAAAATTGTTCTGACCAAAAAAGAATCAGAAACTAAAAGCGAATTCGAGTATTTTTACAGTTTTTTGTTTTGTTTTTCTTTCTTTCATTAAGTGTAATGTGTATGCATATTGATGATGAATAGGAACAGAACCGATGTATATCAAATATAATAAAAAAAAAATTACAAAAAACACTTCTCCTACGACGAACCAACGTTCCGGCAATGTGCCGATGCCATTCCTGGCTCCAAGTTCAATGGTCTTGGTTTCAAGCAAACGTCGAAACTAGATGGAGTTATGGTGACACCAACGTTTCCCTTCAGGCTCGGCATTTCAGCTCCCGGCGCCAGTTCGATATCAAACGAATGGGCAATTGTGGCGAAGAATAAAAAGATTTCCATTTTTGCTAAAACATCACCCAAGCCTACAAGATGAAAAGAAAGAAAGAAAAATTTCGATTCAGTAAAAATCCAAGACTCGAGATGACTCAAATCATTTTTATTGTGAAGTCACAATTTTTTCGAAAAAAAAAAATGCAGATGAGAAGAGAGAGATAGAGAAACTTACACATTCGACGGCCGACTCCGAATGGCATGAAAAATTCAGGTTTCTTCACCTTTCCATCGCTGTCGATAAATCGCTTGGGATTGAACTCTTCGGGATTCACCCATAGTTTCGGATCCATATGAATGCTGTTGATGAGTGGAATGACGTGCGAACCAGCCGGTATTATGTAGCCATCGAGGTGAACATCTCTAGCAAAACGATGAAAGAAATAAATTTTAATATTAAAATGGAAAGAGAAAAAAAAATTTTTTTTTTAAATTTGTATTAAATTGAATATTTCTATTATAAATTATTATTATAAATCAATTTCAGTCATCGAGAGTCAACGAACTCGGCGATTGCGTAAAATCTAAGAGAGTTGTTTATGATAAACCGAATATACTTGAAATTAATTTTATTCACAATTCAAATGCTATTCGAACTGAACAACACCAGACGATTAATATTATTATTTTATTGTGAAATATTCCACCTTTAAAAGAAAAATCAATGTCATTAACCATATTCACACACGACGATACATATAAAAGTATTTAATTCTGATGATGGAGATTGAAATTTATCATCCATACACATATCCATTTAATAAAATCAATCTATGCTAACACTCGAGACTCTTTTTTTTGTGTGTTCACACACATCAAAAAAACCTAATCCACCCATCACACTACCGACTATCGAGCATCCATATCGTATTCAAAATCGATTAGCGAACCACTGACCATTGACAAGGAAAGTGTTGTCCGAAAGAAAAATTAATTTTTTTAAACATCAAACTTAATAGTCCGATCCATCGAACTGAAATGTATACCTCATATTGTGAAACTTAAGCAACAACAACAACAACAAAAAAACTTACTGAAAATGTCAAATGTAAATGCTTCTAAAAATAAAAAACCGATTTGAGCGAGGTTAGATTAGTTTTTCTAAGTAAGAGAAGAGAAGAAGAAAAAAAAACACCTCACAACAACAAAGTTCAAAGTTTTAGTTTGAGGACATCTCACATATATTGAAGAAAGAAAAAAACGAAACCAGCTTTTTAACGCAGAAAAAAAGCTGCTGACGACGTGAGAATAGTTTAAATTACATGCAATTTATTCTAAAGATCGTAATATTTCGAAATAATAAATTAGTTTGAATGCCTACACACGGGCCAGGGCCTATTTCGTAACGCAAACAAAAGAAGTCGAACTGGCCACTTTAAGTGGCTGTCCGTTTCATTAACTTGTTTTTTTTATTACAAATTGACCAACGTATTGTGAGCATCTAACGCAAAGATTCACGCAACGATACAGCCTGACTGATTGCGTTTTTTTGTTTTTTGATTGAACCAAAGGTTTATTGAAAAGGGCAAAATTGATTGGATCTGTCAGAAGGTAACCTTTTTTGGTTTTTTAACTCTTTACACTTTTTTGGTCATTAACCTTTGGAAATTAAAACCATTGAAGCTCGCGAACAAAGCTTCTGGAGAAGAAGTTGACGAAATGTTTCGAGCTATCTTAGAGGCTACGTGCTTTTTTTGTGGGTGCTGCTAAACTCGCAGAGACGAGGCGATAAATAGCTTCCATTATATAGAAAGTGTTGTCATTCATAGTTATCTCGAACAATGACAATTTAGCGAAATTCAACAAGCGAGCGAACTGCGCTGAATTTTCAATGAATTTAGCGAAACGGTAAAATTTAGCGATAATCCAAAAAAAATTGAGCGAAATTGCGCTGCATTTTTTAAATGAATTTCATAAGCCATTAAAATTTCAGACAATTGACACTCGTAGATATCATTCAAAGCACGACAGTGCTAATTAAACCCTGGTAAAATTTTTTTAGCGAAATCCAAAAAAAAGTGAGCGAAATCGGCCCTGACACATTCTGTCAACATAAATTTTTTTTGTTCGTCTGTTATCAGTTTTACAAGTCAATAAATTGTGAGTAGCGCCTTGCGTTTTGGTGTTAGATGATTAATAAAAATGCGATCGATTCGAGCGATGAAACATATTGATTGTGATTATCATTCTGGTGTCGCATGTATCTAGCTAGAAATCTAAACAACACATTTGGTGGTTTTTGTTGTTGTCGTTGTTTTTGAATGAAAACTGATTGAAGTTAAATAGCTGCGCTAACAGTTTCCCAAGTCGGAATGATTCTTTTGTTCTTGTAATCAAACTCAACGACACACGAAACAGATTTTTACAATTGTTTTTACAGTTTACATCTGTTCTTCGTTTTGATGAACTTAGTTAAACTTAATAGGACAAAAGGTCAGCGGTTCGACTTCATTGAAATTGCATTTAAGATCTACATTGTCTTCCACGAATCGGTTTTGTAGAATATCCTTTGAGTGTTCTACTGATTTTATAAATTTGTTTTTAAATGTGGTCTTACTCCCTCGCTTAAACATTCTCGAACGAATGTCGGGCGCTGGACAAGGCTATCATGAAAACGGTATATTACACTTGTCAGAAGATTTCTAATTTGTGAATCATTCTTCCTGTGAACGACGAAATTAGACTGTCTATAGAAAATAAAAGTTTTGTGTGTCCTTGCTCGGACAATGTTCTCAGTAAAAATATTATTTTTTGTTGAATTAACATTTTTTTCTCTGGCCACACTTAATTCTTTAATGAATTTATTGACCCATCTGTATAAATATGTCTTTAGAAACAAGTTTTTGTTATTGTTGTTGATTTCCTACATTTTCTCAGAAGATCGAAATTAAATAGAATAAATTCCACATTTCAATGAATTTTTTTTGTTCACAAATTATCGATTAAAGTTTCGAATTTCCGAGAAAAATATTTTTTAGTAAAAAACCGACACATTCCAGTGATGAAAATGATAGTTGATTGAGTTAATCAACACTTTAATTGGTATACTGATGGTGTGACTAACAAAAAAGTATAAAATCTGGAAATATTTCAACAAACTCATGGCTCAGAACAAAGTTCGGGAAAATTAGAAAACTTTAAGTGGCCAGCAAGAAAAGAG
>JANTFA010152863.1:0-10999 GCA_026413405.1 Phytosciara flavipes
TACAAATGAAACAGTTAGGTATGAGACATTCAAAGTCACCGATAAGCGAAGCTATGACGCTGCTAGGAAGCAATGTTCTGGGCGATTTTTTCATCTTTTTCTTGAGTAAAAGGAGACTAGCATGAGGAAGTACTTGAATGTGATGGTTGTGTTGCATTCGACGTCGACATCAGTGAGAAATTCGAACCAGCTAGAGTTTCTTTTTGACTCTTGATTGCGTCATCTTTTATTAGTCAATTAAGAAACTATTCTTATCCCAATAAAATGGTGTGCCACACCGTGAGAGCCATGCTTAATGGATCGCACTTTTTTGTAATTACATGTTCAGTAAAATAGGTCAACTTGTTTTTACCCATTTCTTCAATAGACAAAACACTGGCTCCATTGGCTCCACCACTATTCTTGTTAGGTGGTGTCTTTTTAGCGAAGACTGCTTGCGTTATCATTTCTCTCAAGTTCAAGCAGTTTAAGCCAATATGTAGTCGCAGTTTTGAGGTTTAGGAGTCCTTCGTGGAGATGCTGAACCACTTGTAACTTCATTCTTAGATACACCGTCCAACAAAAAAATTGTATCTCGTGGAGGTTTTGATCAAGAATTCTAGCAGTTGGTGGGTTTGAGGGAGTTCCTAATGGATTTGTGAAAACTGTTTCGTATTCCACATGTACATGGAACTTCTAATGGTAAATTTTGAAGATCCAGCAATTGCTGATGCACTTCTTACAGTTTTTTGCGAAAATTGACACAATTTTTCATCAGAATTTAGTGAATCACATGGAACTAACAACAATTCTTTGAAACCAGTAACTTCTGGTTGTCCGTTCCTCACCCCCACCAACTTATAAAGCTTCAAGGTTCAACCTTAATTGAGAATTGAAGCGATATTGTGACCAGCGATTTTATTTGTATGTAAAATTGGCAGAACGACCTATGATTGTCTTTCGAACATGTTAGAGAAATAACCTTGTAGATGAATTCATGATCTTAACCTGATCCCGAAGTTGCAGATACAGTTTGAAACTGATCTTAGTTGTATCAGGTTTTCTCTTATCAGGTTCAGGTCAGGTCAAACCTGCTTCAAGCAACATTTTTTAATTCAAACAAATACAAATCTAAAAAGATTAATCGTTGATGTGATGAAGCAGAATTCTGACAACTTTTCAGCTTCAAGAATGTTCAAACAATGTGGAATGCCGAAATGAATTTTTCGTGGATAAACTGGTAATTTGAAAATGTAGCTTTTCGGCGGAAACTCATTCATTTGAATGTGTCTGAATTTCCGCCTAATAAATTAATTCTCTTGTGTTGACAAATGATAAATGCTTTGAAATGCCATCATTAGTTAGAATACTTTGGCATACCTCATTATACAGCACATGGAGAACACATGTGCCTAAACAATAGATCAAGAGCACATGTTATGAAAGGTGTCAATTTGAAGGGAATCAGGTCGATTTGAACCTGTTCGGAGCCCTATCAAAGCAAAATCCATGGAAACGAACACCATAACTGCCCACTGAGTTCTCAGTTTGCGTGACGCAGGGAGATATCATAATTTCAAGAAAATAGCGTAACATCATTTTTCTAAGACTTATCGCTACAAAAAAGAATTCTTTGTCGGAAAAAACAAATTTTCAAAAAAATTCTTAAAACAAGAATTTCGAGAATTCCTAAAAATCATAATTCACACTAATTAACCGTCGTCACCGTCAACCGATAATTGAGTGAACAAATATGCATTGAACAAATCGTGTGTGAATGAAGGAAAAAAAATAATGTTATTCTATATCTTACACTCTACATACCGTATACCGTCCAATACCGTTTCACAACACATCAACTTATAATATTCTTGAACTAACGCAAGAACTCAATTCTTCGCATTTTAAAGAAGAAGAAAAAAAAGTTTTAAAATTAGAAAACGATAACACACTCAGTGTAGGTATGATCGGCTCATAAATATGACATTTAACAACCCAGTCAACCCAGTAGCTACATTATACGTATGATGTATCAGAAAAAAAGACCACCTCAAAGGGTAACTGTGACGCAAGTCCTTGTGTGTCACTTCCAAGAGAGCTCATATCGCATTCTGCGTATGAACGCAAAACAACCACGAAAATTGTACGAAAAAAATTTCAACACAAAATTTCACCAAATAAGTTTTAGTACAGAAAATTGCGTCACAAAGTGAAAGATGATTCGGCTTCCTTCTTTGTGAATGTCTACCTGGCAGGAAACAGTTTTCTACAATTCTTAAATTTTGTTTTGTTGGCTTCCTCCAACATTTGCCATTTGGAACGCAATTTTTGTACTAAAACTTTTGTTCTAAAATTGGTTGTGGTAAGATATTTTGTTAGAAAATTTCTTTGGTACAACTTTCTTGGTAGGAATATATTGCGTTCACATTCACACACTGAATGAGTCACCCAAAGCGATATCACTCCTTTGGGAAGTGGACTTGTGCTTTCGAAATGATTTTAAGAAATTTATCATAACTCAAACATTTTCTCCTTGCGGACTAAGGCTTTTTATATGGCAATTGTATGGAGACTTTCGAGAGAATCAACTTGATCTATAGCCACCTTAGTTGGCTTGTGATTAGTTCCTATGAAAAAGTGCTAGGACACCATTTATGAACATTTCTACAGATTTATATGAAATTATGGCTATAGGTCCTTTGTGCTCTAGATGAAAATAACGATTTGACAGATGGTGCGTTTATGAGCGTTTTTGGGAGGTACTGCTGCCGTAAGTCTCCAGAAATATCAAACCTTGTAGCGTAGGAGGTTTCAGTTTTGTTCGAGCCATTTTTTTGACACAAGCGCCTGGTCTGTTGAAACTGTTTAGAATGCTTTTTGGGCACGTTGAGTGTATGGTGTTGTCATCCGCAGGCTGAATACCATACACCATACACACTAGAGCTTACAAAAGCGAGGCAATGAAAGCTTTACATTGGTACCATTGTTGTGTATGCAAGCTCCTCGACTTAAATATGCGCTTCGTCCTCCGTGAACGGCAACAAATTGAGATTTTCTAAATTTAACAAAAGTTTATTTAGAAAAAGCGCAAAAGTTATCACGTCGACGCGACGTGCGCTGACGCCCCCGATTTTTTGCTCCAAAAGCCGCTCAAGATAGCATCGGCTCAAATTACAAAAAGATGTTGTTTGGGTATTTGGGTCATAAGGGGGAGTCAATAAGTGGCTGTAACTTTGCTCCTTAGTCCGTAAAAAATTTTTTTGGTAGTATAGAACTTGCGTCACAGCGCCCACACTACCGTGGCGCCATGACTATATACATGTGATATTCAGCAGCACAAAACTTGATAATTGAAGTCTCCAGTTGTTGTTACAATAAAAAATTGTATTTTATACGTGAACACCATTTTTGTGATTGTGTGAATGTATTTTTATGTATATATCATAAGCACAAATAAACACAAAATAATAGCCGCCGACAACAATATCAAGTATTGAACATGTTCAGTGTGTCTTACACTCTTACACGGGTTTGACATATAAAATTCATCACATTGGAACATAACAAAAAAAATTCAAAGTAAAATTTTAATCAAAACGTAAATATCGTTCCAGCTTTTTTTGGTTAAAAAAACGAAAAATTGCTAAACTTAAAAAGGTAATATGGCTTGACCAAATCGGCAGCGGTTGTTCCATTAGTAAAACCCAAAAATAGTTATTTTCATGTTTGTGTCACAATGTTAATCAATTAGCGCCAATTTTACTTTTCCATTCGTTTAAAAATTTTGGTTTTTTTATCATTAAACACAAGAGATGTTAATTTATCTGGTTTGACTAGGCCTGGGAGATGGCATCACATCAAACTTTGATAATCAATATATATTTGGTTGAAGAAAGTCGCGGAGCAGAAAAAAAGAACACAAACCACCAACCAACAACCGCTCGATGTTTGTTAGTTTAATATCATGAAATGAAATAACTTCTTTTTTTTTCAAATGATTAAGTCATGTGAGTTTAATTTGTTTTAATTTTATATATTGGCTTGGATATACACATAATAATGATAATAATGATGATGGAGGAAAAAAGTGGATACAATGGAAAAACTAACACTTTTATAGGATGACGTGCCAGCATAATAAAAAAGTTTTTATTTTCTATTTTTAGTGTCTATCAATATTTGTGCACTCAATTCAATTCTATTTGTCGAATGAGTTTATAGGATTTTTGAAGTATAATTTTTATCGTTTTGTGTTCCACAATGAAGGAAAAATAACGACCCAGACAATGTGAATCAACCAGTGAATCAGCCGGGTAAACAATGAATTGTGAATCGAATAACAAAAAAAAAGCTCAAAAATTTTCCAGATTGAATTTGTGTTGACGCGAAAGTTTAAATTGTTTCCTACATCAATTGTGGTCGGGTAATTGTTTTCAGATGTGCCACAGACCGTAGATTGAGCATTGATCAATTTTATATTTAATTCTAGTGAAATAAAACTTTGTTGAACAGTTTCAATGAGTGAAGAGGCTCCTGATTCGCCTAGAATAGTTTTGTGATTTTATCTTCATACAGTGAACAAAAAGTGAAAATCGACATGTTTTTGATTTGGAAGTTGTTGTGCTTCGTGAATGATTCCGCAATGCAAACAACACACACTCTACAGTTAAATAGCGGCGGTGTCAAAATGGCCCAAAATTGCAGCGGCTAAATTTCAAGTTTTTGGACAAAGTGATGTATGGACGGATCGTTCATTATCAAAAATAACGGGCATTTTCCACGCATTACTTTTCGTTTGGACCATGGGAACCAGTCGAAACCATCTAGAACTTTGTTGTAAAAATCAAGGAAAAATTTTACTTCGCCGACTCTACCCGTAGAGTGATGTTTGTGTTGAGGCTATTATTAGTCTTGTGTCAAATAGGGTTTCTTTTACAAAACACACTACTGAAATCGGACGCATTTTCCAGTGGACCTTTTTATAATGTGCCTCGAAAGCTATATACGACCCCAGAAGCCAAAAATATTTTTTACTAAATTCCTCGACGCTTGTGTATGACCAATGGGAGGTGGTTAAAACCGAAAAATGGAAATTTCTTCAGTTACATTGTCGTGTGGGGTGTCATTGGAAAGTTAATTGAGAGATAATTTTTGGCTTGAAGGGTCGAATACCTTTCGAGGCACATATAGAAAGGTGCACTTGCAAATGCGTTCGATTACGTTAGGCTATTTTCAAAAGAATTCCTTTCAAGCCACAGCGACTCCTAAATCAGAATGAGTTGAAATTCACTTTTCTTCCCCCGTATTTAAGTGTCGTTAGAAATTATTTCTGCGAACCAATTATTCTATAAGAGAGTGCCATAGTTAAAACTGGAAAGGTGTATGAAGTGAATACGTTCACGTATTCGATTCGCGCTTGACAAAACTTCTTCTTAAGCATATATTTGAGCAGTTACTCTACACAGCTTATGGTTACCAGTTATCACGAATGACATGCGATCTATATTTCACAACTAAGTTTGACTAAATGTTGTATCACCTTTTCGGTATTAAACAAACATTTGAATGAATAGAAAAATATTTGGTAGAGGTCGTCGATTGTTTCTAGGGCCCGGAAACTATTCACATTTATCAACATAATTTAAACATAAATTTTCCAGAAGTTGCTTGTTTCCGTCTTCTTTGTCGGTAACAGACAACAGGCTATCGATTGTACTAATTAACGGTTACATCTGGACTGTTTTTGTCACTCGATGTGACATGATAATAGCGTGGTGGGTAACTGGAACACTAGTGTTCGAAACTCAGCCGCAAGCCGCAACAGAAAAAATACCTATTGCCAGACATGTGTAAAAAACACATCTGATTGTATCGGTTCAAATCTGATGTGGTTGGGTGCAAATATGATGCGTTTGGGTTCAACGCTTATCGGCTTATCGTTCCTGTACAACACTAGCCGCCTATGTGGTCGTGCAAGTGCACCCAATTTTCTGATTTTTCGAAAAGTCAAAATGTAGGCTACGATTTCAGCTTGACATTCATGTTTCTTAACGACACTAACAAATCTGACTCAACTTGTGTCACATAAAACGGTCACGAAGTTCAATGCGTGCGAAAAGGCCGTAGATGAATGGTACACTGAAGAATTTAAAATTTACGAAAACGTGACCATTTCACAATGAAATGGTTCAAAAAGAGTGATGAAGCAAACCTGAATTTGGTGATGAGAGGAGTAAATTACTTTTTCATTTCTCTTACGATTCGCTACACATGTACATGTAAAAACGATATAACTTAACTACTCATTGTTGCCACGCCACGGCCTGGTGAGATTTTTGAAGGCCTTATCACATCGGCAGAAACATACGCTTGATCAAAATTGACTTATAAAAACATGTTTCATTCACCACCCACAACATGCCTGAAAAAGTTCTCTGTTCGTAGCGCCGGTCGTTGCAGAAACAAAATCTCAAATTGACGCAACCTTTTACCGAGAAAAGAGTATAACCCTGAAATAACACTGATTTTGTATCACCGTCTCATAAATAACAAATTGCGATAACAAAATGTAACAGGCTACCGAAACGAGACGACAGCTTTGTATTTCGAATAGTTTATCGCTCCATATATCTGCTTGACATCTCTTCGTTTATTGTAGATAATAATTATCAATTTTTCTATTTATTGATTGCAATTGAGGTGAGCTAACTGCCAACCCATTCATGGACGAACGAAATACAAAAAAACTTTGAATCAATGCACAAACAGCTTTTATGGTTTTTTTTCTGCTGAGTCGTTTTATTGTATGCCTCAAGATTTGTAGTTGATTGAAGAACCAAGAAAAATTGTTTTGCTTCGTCTCTCTCTCTCTCTTTTTTCGACGAAAAGAAATAATTTTTAATTGACAAAATACTTAACATGTCATCCCAGCGATTAGACAACGTCAGTTAAATGTGGAGATTTCACGTTATTTATGACGCATAAAGTGAGTGTGCGTTTGTGTGTGCGGCGGCTGTCGTCAATCTACCATTATTATCTAACATAAATTTGAAAAGCCGTACGGAAAATGTCCATTCGTCTATGTAAATTTTTGACAAATTTACGGCTTTTAATTTGTTGATCTTTCTTTCTTTCGAAAAGAAGAAAAAAAAACGTTTTTCGCATTTTAAGACAACGGAATTGCGGAATTCTGAGGAGGCATATATATGCATGTCGTACACACACACATGTCGTACTCTATTATCATCTTGTATTGGAAAAGTGCTCATGGCGATCGGGTTTTTAGGTGAATTAAATGTGTAATTTGTTTCCCCGTATATGAAACGTATGGTAACATCAGTAATAATAAAATTATACAAACGAAACATGACATCGAATTATGTGCAATAAATACTCACAATGTTGTGCTGGTGGTTTTCCTTTAATGGATTATTTGATGGATCAGAAGGTTGAACTTATTTTCGGTTTTGTGTACGTGCAACGGGCATATCTTTATTATGGATATGGCATTTTACAGCTCTGATGCCTGAACTGGTGGCATTACAACGAATGAAAACAATTATTTTTCTTGAATTATTATTGCCTTCGATCGGAAACTTGTTTCAAATTCAGATAACTACACACAATTATGAGCCAAATTAATTGAATTAAATTGAACCAAATAAGAAGAGAAAAAAAATTGGAAAAAATTCATCCGATAATAAGTGGCGACACTTTTACTTATTTATCTCACGTCATTTGTACATTCTTTCAATTCACTGCTTTTTGCGAGACCTCAATCGATACTTTGTGGTGAAAGGTCACACTCGTGGCCTGGTGTATCAATTGTTGAGAAATTAAGCTCTGCGAAAACGCCTCCATCTGTACGGTAACCTCTACGGAAGAAGCACCTGACCGCCTCTTTCGTGTAAATTTATCAAACTTTGTAATTAGGACTGACGAAACTGTGTCCAAAACGACGTCCGGAGCATGTTGAAGCGTTTTCGCTATAGTTTGGCACCCTGATGAAGAAAAGTTAAGGTGGCGGTGTGTCGTCACTTCGAGAAGCAATGTGTCCAAACTATTACTCACAAGCACAAGGACCTCCAGAAATTGTTTCAACACTTTCCCGCAAAGAAAACCTAATTTCCAGGTTCTAAGTTATATGCCTCGTACACACATTTTCTAAACAAATTAATTTGTTTAAGAAGTGCGACCATAATTCAACCCAATTAATTGACTATCCTGTGTTTTCCACAAACTTCTTGTATTCGGCAATGTGGTTCAGCATTGAAAACTCTAAACTTTTTGGGAAGAAACTAATTTTTGACCTTATTTTGTTCTCTTGATACTCAACGAAAACTTTGGAAAACCACCCTAACTTTTCTTCATCAGGGTGCCAAACTATAGGGAAAACGCTTTGAAACTTCAGTGGCCTCTTGACTAAATTAGTAGATCGAAATCCAAATCTAGTACTTCAAAAGATAAACTTAAAACTTTCAGATACATTAAACAACTAGAGATAAATTCAGCAATAAACAAAAGAACCACTGATTTTGTTAAATCATAAACAGAATTGAATGAGATTGTAAACTAATTAAAACGGAACCCGTATTAATGATGCACATGATTGTAATACTGTTTTGTTTACATCAGCTCATGATCACCCATAAAATGATTCCATTCAGAGAAACTCTTAAAAGATTTTACTGCTCTCGACGTTATATTGAGCTTAAATCCATGAAAAAACTTCTCTGTTTTCCTTACGGGAAATCTATTTTCTTCATTGTGTTAATGGCTTTTCAAACAAAACGGAAAAACGATTTAAAACTAGTCTAAGCAAAGATGTTCGTGTTATCCGTTTATTTTATAACTTCAAAATGTAATTTAATTGCGCTTCTTAAAGAATAATTACGTAAAATTTTCATTTTGTTTATTTTCTCTTGGATATTATTCACTTAAATCATTTAAAGCTCTCTTACATCGTCGCTCTGTATGTTACGTACGCACATCCGACAGTTTACGTTATTTCTTGTAAGTTCGTCCAATGAAACTTTGAAAGTGAGCTATAAATTTTGGAACCGTGTGTGGTAAATGCCGAGATAAAAAGGTACTTTTGAACGGAGAATCTTTTGTATCGCAAGGGAAGGTTGTTATTTAGCCAAAGAATCGTAAACCTCAGTGACATTTTTTTGGCCAGGACTTTTTTCGAATAGATTTTTTATCGCGAAACCATAATGGGACATTAGTAAAAGACCAGATCTACATTTTTCTCCGTTAAGCGAAAAATATGCCATCATGTCTTCGAGGTAAAAAAACGATTTGAAGAGTGTCATTTGCCAAAAAAAATGACCTCAGTGACGATTTCTTTTAACTAACATGAAAACAATGAGAACTTTTACCGCTACTCGCTGAACTTATTTTACTAGCAATACAAGTTTCAGTTCTACAGTTTTGTTTTTGTACACAACATAGCTCTGAAATTGTTGACAGCTGGAAGTATTATGAAATGTTGCTCACGCTATTAACATGAAAGTCACTGTTAGAAACGGAAACGGCTAGTTTTAGTTACAATTTCGACAGGAAGTTCAAACGAAATCAGTTTTGGAGCAGAAGAAATTTTTGAGTTAGAAAATTTTAGGTCAAGAGCCATGAGTAAAACTCCATGCAAATGGAAACGAAAATTTTTCCTCCTGTCAATTCATCCTGGCTACGGGCCAGCTTAGCAGACACGTATGCATGTTTTCTTCCCGCGGTATCCAAGCCAAAAATATAGAAGTCCCACTATTTCGCTCAACGATTACTTAATTTCCCAAAAACCAAAATTTCTAAACGAAGAGAAAGGACAGTAAAACGTGACAACTCTTAGAAACTTGGGTAAATTCTGACTTATATTCCATGACGAAGGGAGAAAGGACAGTCTTTAATTCAAGAAGATGAACCAATTTTCGACCACGTCAAGTTCTATGTAACATGTGGTATCGGTATCGGTAACTGACCACATCACACTTCAAATAGAATTTTCATGCTTCGGGGTCGAAAACGAGCGCAATTTTTGGATTTATTTCGGGTTTTCGGCCCCTCGCATAAAAACTCACATGCTTAACTGCTTTCGTCACTCACTTCGTTCGGCTCGCGAAATTGCCTAAAATCAATCGTCCAGAGCAGGTAAGCAAATGGCTATGTAAGGTGTCCAAAATTTGCTTCATTGATTATGCGGTGGTACGAGTCATTTGTGGACGACCTCTAAGCTACTGAAAACCGATGTTCGATTTCGCTTCTCCTTAGTCTAATGACTTCAACATTAGGCCTATAAAGATTGCGTGGTTGAAGATTTAGATTTTGTTATCTACGTCGTTTCTCTATCACTCTATCTATACGCGAAGATATAATTTGCATTATACTAAGGTATAACAACTAACCTACCTCTGTATGCAAGATGATCATGCAAACCGTACTTTACACAATCAAAGAAAACTGGTAGTGTGTTTGGTTGGACTTCTGTTTAAAATCTTCTCACTGCTCGTAAATGTTTCATGTCGTTTTTAAAGACGTTTCATGTATCGATCTGTGGTTACGTTTTTGTTTTTTGTTTTTACATGAAATTTAATAATTTTTTTCCGAATAAATAAACATTTAACATCAATGATCCGTTTCGAATATGTGCTACGATTTGGCGGATATTTTGTTTTATTGTTGAACAATGTTCGGATGGCATGGAATGCGCGTAGGTGTAGGTGGGAATAGTTTTATTTTTAATTATTAACGGCGTTGTTCCTATTCGAGAGCACGCATGTTTATCAAAAATGAATGTTGATAACTTATCAACATTCGATAACAAAATATCATCAACAACGAAACAAAAAAAAATCGTTAAAATTACCCAAGTCAATCCACCCATCCATAATGTGTCACAGTAAAATGATTTCGGATTAAAAAATGTTTCATCTATTTACAGGTCTCACCAGACGTTTTTCGTTGTAAACTGTCGATTGTTAGTTCAACAAAATCGCGTGGATGCGTGTCTGCTTTGATGGGCTGT
>JANTFA010152874.1:0-10999 GCA_026413405.1 Phytosciara flavipes
GTACACAAGAAATTCCCTTGACTGGAGGTAAAGGGTCTAGCGCCAGAAAATGTGAGTGCCGGCAACCAATCAAACAATTCTGATCCAAAAGAAAAATAGCTGTGCTTCATGTTGTTATCAAAGCATAGATGGTGACACTAAAGAAAGGGGACAACTTTAAACCTTGAAACCGTAATACTTCATTTATGGAAATACATAGATGTTACTGCCTGAACTTTGATGACAAAAACAGAGCTTTTGCATCGAGCAATGCTTGAGAATCACAATTTTTAACAATCACGTATTTTCAAATGTTTTCCACTGATACTGCATCAAAGATTTGAAAGTCAATCAAGCGCATAGGTCTTCAGCGACATCTCTGATGCTGTATAAAACGTTAAAATTCTCAACAAAATGAAAGCTTTCCTAGAGCAATACAAAAATTTGCCCGCTCTACTTGATGATAGATGACACTGTCATAGAGCGGTCAGCCGTTTAAAAACTTATTTAAATGTCGACATAATTTGTTTCTTCAGTTTTATTCTAGGGGTCGTGTATACTGTTATCTCTCGATTGATATTGAAAGAAGAATATTGTAAGAAATTAAAAATATTTTAAGATATGGATGTGTAAACGTTTACTATTGCTCATCGTAACATTGTTGCGAATAATTGTCCAAACTGATACTCAGTCTGAGTCCGAGTCATATCAGAAAAATATCAAACAATTAGAGTGTAACAATCGAAACATTATCAACTATGCGAAGTAATCCTTACAACGTGATTTTAACGAAAATCAAAGTCAAATTTACCGCGATCAGCCAATACGTCAATTCTTCTTCAGTGAAGACCAGCCTTTTTGGAAGATTAATTGAAATTTGGCTGTTCTAGAAGTGTAAAAGTATCAAATTCTAATCTAAATGAAGATTCTCAATGATAATTTAAAAATAAATTATTCCTTTGAAACCAGATTGTTTGCTATCTAGTCTGTGTAAGCTTTGTTGTAAGAATGATGTTATATTCAGAACATTCCTAAGTAATGAAGGCATAACATAATATTTGTGTCCTATGAACACAAAATTATATTTACCGTAGAATATGGCGCAGACAAAATTACTAGGCCTCACCTTCTGGGTGGGTGAGATCCCTTGACTGATAAAATTGCTTTTACACATAAAATGTTGATCATTTTAATTCGTGATATCAATTTGACTTTATCGAAGCATTCATAATACACGGCAGCTAGGACTAGCCTCAAATTTTCAATTTCAATTGTTTTTCTTTTATTTGAGATCTGTTCTTCTAGATGAACATCACAAGTAGTGAGAGGGGTCAATCGGAAAATTTTAAGAGTCAAAAGAACCATCTCGAAGCATGTTTTTCGAAGATTTATAAGCCTTGGCGGCGAACATATTTTAATCAATAACTCCTTTGTGTAGTTTGAAAATGTGTGTCTTTTATGAACTAGTCAGTTTATTTCGCACACTACTCGTACGAGTCATTTTGACATTTTCAAACTCCGTTTACGCAACCGACATGTCGACTTGTTTTGTTGATAATATAAGATTATCATCATTGAAGGAAAAACGAGTAGTTAACGATCAAGTGTATATTACACACGATACGAGCGAGTGAAACGCCCGTGTGAATTAAACTGTCTAGATGGATAAATGCTAACGTTAAATTCTCATTTATCCTCTCATATAAGAGAAAATAAGTTACGACTTATCGTCACGTATAAAATAAAATATTGTCCATTTTCATCGAAAACGACATAACACAACAGGTGAGCAAATATTGTCTTTTGAAATGGAATGGCATGGAAATAATCATCCGATTTTCGCGAAAACATTTTTAGGTTTTTTTTAGAGAATTTATTTACACAGTTAGGCGATATGACCACACAATCAAAGTAAAGTTTTAGTTTCAATAGACGTGTCGTGGAAAGATATAGAGCTCAAACAGCAACTGGCTTTGATACGAAGCCAACTCAATTTTCCGATAAGATATCAGTCAGTCAGTCAGTCTTGGACAATCAACTAAGCCAAAACTGTAAAAATGAAATTGATCGTCAGTGTGTTTGCTGTGCTATTCCTATTTGCAGGGGTGAGTTCTACATCTTTGTTTGAATTTCTAACAGAATAAAACTAAAAAAAAACATTTCAGACCACAGCCAATCCATTATTGAACGGTGTGACTCAAACAGTTGCAGGATTGAGTGGAACAGTTGGAGGAGTGGCTGGATCTACAGTGAACAGTCTTAATCCTGCTATTACTAACTTAGTTAGCAGTTTAACTGCCACTACTCAACCAGTTCTTTCCACCGTCACCCGATTGGACAGCGTAGTTGGATCCTCGCTTGGATCAGTCGTTTCAATTCTAAATAATTTAAGTGGAGCTATTGCCAACAGTTTGGCCAGTAGCACTTCCATTGTTAGCAGTTTAACTTCAATTAGTGGTGCTGTTACCCCATATTTAAAAGCTGCATTAGGACAGGTTAGCTCTTCGCTTGTTGAAATTGTTCAAGCTATTAACATTGCGGCTGGATCAACAGTCCGTCTCGGTGGGGTAATAGCTACAGTTGAAGCTGCCACTGCAGGGCTTATCGATGTCATCAATACATTAATTGTAATACTCATTGCCGCTATTGGGCCACTTACCGCTAGTCAAACCTCAGATGGTGCCAAAGCAATCGCTTCCATTTTATTGGTTTTACAATCAACCCTTCGAATTGTCTCTAAAGTTTTGACATCTGTTCTAAGTCTTGCTTCCCGTATTGCTTCCAATCCGAGCAGTGTTCTGCCAATTTTGGTCTCAGCCATTAATCAAACTTCATCCAGAGTCGATATCATCGTTTCGCAACTTTCAACCAACGCTATTGCAGCCATCAAAGAAATTGTTGCATCGCTAAAAGGCATTGTCAGTCAACTTTCGTCAGATGTATCTTCAGCCGTGTCGTCAGTGAAAGACGTTATTGTTAATTCGATCCTAGCTGTTGGGAGTGCAATTGGAAACGTTCCCAATGCCACACAAATCGTTTCAAATGCAAACATTGACGCTGTTCATGCAAACCTTCTTTCCGATGTTACTGCACCTGCTGTGTATGGTGTTATCGCAAATATCGAATCCGTCATAAGCAGTATCGCTGCTGCTCTACCAGGAATCGATAGTGCGTTAAACACCCCCATCAATGACCTCAAAGATGCTATTGAATCCATTCTTGCACTGATTGTGACACAAACTGGTGAAAGTTGGCAAAATGCTGGAGCAAGCAATGGCATAGCTGATCAATTTCTTAGCGCTGTTCAAGGTGCTGTCGCTTCGACACATAAGCTCATCATAGCAATTGCATACGTTGTCAGTGAAAATGGACTGGTCAGCGCTCTACTCGCAGCCGTACTCGAAAATGTTGTTTGTGCTGTCATTGCTTTAGTTAAATTGGTGGGTGGTGTTGTAAATGGAGCGTTGCCAAACATTCTAGCATCGATCGATAACATCGAAGTCGAAATCCCCGAAATTATTTCTGGAACATTGAACAACCTCGCATCATCTTTTACCGGAACCAACATTCTAAATGGTTTATCATCGTCTGTTTCAGCTCTAGCAAACAATCGCACCGGAACATTATCTGGCTCGTTAGGCGTTGTAGCTCATACAGCTCCCGGTGTTGTTGGAGCTGCTGTTGGAAGTTTGGGTGGCATATCCGGCAATTTAATCCATATTTTGCAGAAATCAGTTGGACCAATATCAGAAGTGGCTGATGGGGTTGCTAAAGTTGCCATTTCGCTTTTGACTGATAAACTCTATGGCATTGTCAATGATCTTGGTGGAATTCTATTAGGCTCTGGGAATATTGGCAGTCAGTAGGTTGACTGAGATTCAAATTCTCCAGCTTCATTTCTGATTCCGGAATTTGAATCTGTCAGTCTGAGACGTCGTTGTTATTGTTAGTGTAAAATGTTCACATAAAAAATTAATAAATTCAAAAAACTGATGAAACTGAGATTCCGCCATTCAACTAAACATGATGAGACTGAAAAACCAGACTGTTTGCTCTATAGTCTGTACTGTATTGTAAGAATAATGTTTATTTCACTGGGTAGGTAATGAGGCTATTCTCTCACGAGTCAAAACCCTTTCGCTCGCTCGTGTGCGTACATGTCTCGTTGCATACTTCATACAGATGTATGCTGTTTTACTACACACGCAAGAATGTGTTCGTGCAAACGTCAAGTAATACTCATACCCTTGTTATGTATCGTCATCACATCCACACCAATACCAATCCATACCAATCTCGTGTGTATTGTAAAATAGCATACTACGCACGGGAAATAATTTGACACTTCGTATCACAATGAGTAAGAGAACCTCTGGCCTATTACTCACTTGGGTACCATTATAATTCAAAACTTCCCTGGCAACTTGAAGGCATAAGATATATTTGTGTCAATTCATTCGGCCTACAAGTTGCGAATTTGTCTAAAATCATCTGTCCAAATCAGGCACACTGGTAACTATCTCCTCCGCAACCGGAAACGCAACAACATGTCGATTTGTTTTGTTGGTAAGATTTTCTCACATTGGATTCCTGAGAAATGAACCGAAAATGTTCAAACATGTAATCGATCATTTTCACTGGGTGCCATCACCCAGCTGGGTGCTATGTAATTTTAGCTTTCACATGGGGCAGGCAGTAAAAATTTTTCCATTTTCATTTCAGAATGACATAAATAATCAGTTGAACAAATATTTTCTGTGGAATGAATAACTTGGGAAATAATCGTTCCATTTTCGAAGAGAACACTTGGATTTTTTTTAGAATTTATTTACACAAGAAATATGACCACACAATGACACAATCAAAGTAAAGTTTTATTCTGAGTAGACGTGTCGTGGAAAAATATCGAGTTCGAATAGCAACTGGCTTTGATTCGAAGCCAGCCCAATTTTCCGATAAGATATCATTCAGTCAGTCTCAGACAATCAACTGAACCAAAACTATAAAAATGAAATTCATCGTCGGTGTAATTGCTGTGCTGTTCCTATTTGGAGGAGTGAGTTCTACATCATTGTGTGAAAATGTAACAGAATTAAAACAGAAAAAAACTTTTCAGACCACAGCCAATGCTTCAGTAGACGGTGTGACTCAAACGAGTGAAACGGTTGGTGGAGTGGCTGGAGATGTAAACAGTCTTAATATTGCTATTACTAACTTACTTAGCAGCTTAACTGCCAAGCTAGTTATTATTATTCAACCAGTTTTTTCAATAGCCTCCCAATTGGACAGCGTTGTTGAATCATCGCTTGAATCAGTGGTTTCAATTCTAAATAATTTAAGTGGAGCTATTGCCAACAGTTTGGCCGGCAACACTGCCATCATTAGCAGCATAGCTTCAATTGGTGGTGATGTTATCAAAAATTTTAATGATGCAATAGGGAAGGTTTGCCTTGTGCTTGTTGAAATTGTTCAAACTATTAACTTTGCATGTGCGGCTGGATCTAATGTGAGTAGTTTCGATGGGGTAATAGTTACATTTGAAGGTGCCACTACAGGGCTGATCGGTGCCGTCAATACATTGATAGTGAATGTTATTGCGGCTTTCGGACCACTTTCTGCTAGTCAAACCTCAGCAGATGCCAAAGCAATTGCCTCCATTTTATTGGTTGTACAATCAACTCTTCAAATTGTCTCTGCAATTTTGTCAACTGCTCAACATCTTATTTCACTTAAGACTGCCAATCCAAGCAGTGCTTTGGCAATTTTGATTTCAGCCACTGATCAAACTTCATCCAGAGTCGATATCATCGTTTCGCAACTTTCAACCAACGCTAGTGCAGCCATCGAAGTTATTGTTGAAACTCTAAAAGACATAGCCAGTCAATTTTTGTCAGTTGTATCTTCAGCCGTGTCGTCAGTTAAAGATAAGATTGTTGGTGTGATTCTAGCTGTTGGGAGTGCAGTTGGAAACGTTCCCAATGCCACACAAATCGTTTCAAATGCAAACATTGACGCTGTTCATGCAAACCTTCTTTCGGATGTTACTGCACCTGCTGTGTATGGTGTTATCGCTAACATCGAATCCGTCATAAGCAGTATCGATGCCACTTTACCAGGAATCGACAGAGCGTTAAATACTCATATCAATGACATCAAAAAAGCTATTGGGTCAATTCTTGCACTGACTGTGACACAAACTGGTGAAAGTTGGCAAAATGCTGGATCAAGCAATGGCATTGCTAGTCAACTTCTTAATGCTGTTAACGGTGCTGTCGCTTCGATACAGAATCTCATACTTACAATTGAACACGTTATCAAACAAAATGAACCAGTCAGTGCTCTACTCGCAGCCGTACTCGAAAAAGTTGTTTGCGCTGTCATTGCTTTAGTTAAATCGGTGGCCGGTGTTGTAGTTGGAGCTTTGGCAAACATTTTAGCATCAATCGATAGCATCAAAGGCAAAATCCCCGGAATTATTTCTGGAGCACTAAACAGCCTCGTATCATCTATTACCGGAACCAATCTTGGTAACATTCTAAATGGCTTACTATCGTCTGTTTCGGATCTAGCAAACAATCGCACCGAAACATTATCTGATTCGTTAAGCGCTGTAGTTGATTCAGGTCCGGGTGTTGCTGGAGTTGTTATTGGACGCTTGGGTGGTATATTCGGTATTTTAATCACCATTTTGAAGAATTCAGTTGGAGAAATATCAACAGTGGTTGCTGGGGTTGCCAAAGATGCCATTTCGCAATTGGTTGATAGACTTAATGACATCATCAAGAATCTTGATGGAATTCTATTAACTTTGAATCTTTAAGTTTCGACGTCGTTAAATTTACTATTGTCGGTGTAAAATGTACAAGTCGAGAAATAAATAAATGAAATAAAAAACTGAGGATTACCGCTGATAGCATCTTCAACCTGTGATAAGAACATGCAGATGAAAATAAGAATCACCGCAATGATTCTTAAATGGAAAGTATTATGTGTGTAAAGTCTGTAAGAGACATTGGATCAGTTGCACGTGTTATTACTCCAGAAATAATATCGGAACTTCAACAGTTCACTCAGTTGAAGCACTTTAACTCGTTCAAACTTGATGCGATTGATGTTTTGATGTTAAACGCATGGAAGATACCTTTAATTTGATGTGTCAGACGCCTATCTGCGATTTAAATTGGCCGAGTATCATTCATGAAAATCAGTTTTTCCCAGATACTTGTCTTAGTTCATTCAAATTTCAACCGAAGAAATTCCTCAGACACATTGTCAGAGAACAGCAAGAAAGTCCAAAACTATTCTTATGCGTACAATGTCATATCGGATCGAAAATCACTTGTTTCTATAGATGTGTAGTGTACCTATGCAATAGTTGTACACACTTAGGTCACAAAACGAATTCATTACGAAGATTGATTTGATTCACAGCAACATAATGTGTGAGTAGAAAAACCGTTTACAAAAGATTTGTGGATAGATTAAGGTCAACATACTCTCAATATAATAATTATTAGACTTAACTATGATACACAAATATTAAGGTACATTATACCTCTACACTACACACTGTAATATGATTGATCAAATGTATGGTTAGTTGTAGTTTTACGACATGTAAGCAGTTTGGTATAACATATGTGAATCAAATAATATCGCCTACCGAATCATTTCTGTATGAACATGAAAACGTTTTGCAATTGTTTTCTTAGAGTCGAAATAAAACAAAAAATTCACAAACAACAGAAAGAATTGGACAAGGTCACTGTGAATTTTTTGTACTACCTAATATAATTAAAGGTTTCGGATGATAACCATTTTCGAATTGATCTCTGCTAATTATTTGTTTTCTCAGAATTCGTTGAAATGAACCGTGACAGAGCTAATTGCACACAACACACTGAACTGCGTCTGCGACTGTTCGACGATATACCTGCAGTGTTATGTGTTTCAACATTGAAAGAGTCTAACAAATTCCTTCTGAATATTAGATTTTTCAGGTTATGGTCCTTGGGGTTGCTCCATTGATCTACATCATTAGTCTAATTAATCGTGACTAATCCATGGGTAATAGTCAGTCATACCGTCTGATCAACGGATTAACTTCAGGTTATGGACCGTTCACAAAATGCGCACGATCAAAATTACAAACTTCAAACTTCCTTGCACGTCGAAATGTATGGGGAAATTTGGTCAGACCTCCCTTCAGCCTATAGAGCGTGCGTAATTTTTGAATTGTCTCTTAATCAAAAGAAGCAACCCCATTTGAGATGATCTATCTGTTGGACTATGAGATCCTTCGATCCTTTGTTTCTACTCTCGCTCACTATCTTCACACCTTCTTGATTAGTCTAAGAACAATCCGATACAGCAGGTCCTAGATTAAGTGCATCAAAGGACCCCAGTCTCCAGTAAGATCTGATTTCTTATTTTTAACTGACTAATAATTGGCATATATCTTTGTCATTTTCTCCAACACGAAGAGTTGACTTAATCCTAGCTCCGTCTTTCAGCCAGTAACACACCACCTATTCATTGCTCTGATCCAAGTAGATACCCTACTAGATTTCGATTCAGGGTGGTACAACCAACTCAATTATTTTGAAACACAGCTCTAGGGATCCTTTGTTTCCTTCACGGTCATCATTTAAAATCATGGTAAGAATACATCTAGGGTATCTGTCGGTTCCACTTAAGCCATTTAGCCAGCGTTTCTCAAACGGAAGTTTTTGCGGTGCTCAAAAAGTCCAAGAAGCTCGGATCGCAAGAGCAAGATCTTACTGTGTGCATTGATAATGCGAAGATGATCAGAGCGTTATCGTGACCCGTTGTAACTTCTAGACTGATCAGGGAATGTATGATTACCTGAATCTCGTGGGCTAAAACAATCGACTGTGCTTGGTCTTTACAATGTTGATCAAAGAATCAGCAACATAACGAAGATTTGATCACATCATAGATCATCTTCAAGGCCGTTTGATTGGCCAGCCACGTTAAAAAAGTCATCCACGTCAAAAAAAATACATACAAAAAATGCAGTGAACGACAGTGAACGCATACTTTAACGAAGAAAAAGTAGCGATAAATGTCAAAGTACCGTAGCTTGTAGATGATCTATTGATCATTGACTTCTGATACTATTTTTGAAGTAGTCCCAGTACCGCAAAATAGCCCCAAAGTCAATTCTGAACAATCGAAAGTGCAAAATAGTTGAACGTTTCATCATCGTCGCTCATTTCATGCAAGGTAAACGAAATTCTATTCCTCGACCGTCTTACAAAACATAAATTCTGCAACGGCACTGCGACAAGTGAACTTTTCCATGCATCGTGCAGCTGGTTACAGAAAACTTTGTAAACAACACGTTGCGAAAGTGGTATTTTTTGTCACACGATGAGGATATCGAACGAGCGAAGCGAGCATCACTCGTTTGATAACAGCACATCTAGTGACAAGAACAACCGCTTTTCGCAACTTGTTGCTTAAATTACTATTCAATGTTACCAGGGAGTAACAATGAAATTCCATTAACCTTTTTTTACTCACTTTCGTTCGTACGACACTCGACAGGAGATAATGATGTTGATTTTGTTTGGGTTTTTTTCTATATCAAAGTTTTTTATATTTTAAGATCCAATCGAAAGTATCAAAATTAAAAAGTCAAAAATTGCAGCAAATTCATGAGAACAAACTTATATTGCGTGTACATCGAATGCTGATATGCATTTTTGGACTTTTCTTGTTTACATTATATCCGAACCTAGATCTTTCAATCAATGAAATGGAAGTTTGTATACATTTGACGAATGGAAAAAATGTCTGCCTCAACCGATAGTTCAATTAAGATGGTTACATTTGAAAGAAAGAAAAAAAATGGTTTGATATATTTGACTGATTTGACCCAATTTACACTTTACTTAAAGAAAATGATTTATGTAACGTGCCAGACACTACAGCTATCAACTCTCTGAAATATGTGTACATTTGCCAATTTGACTTAATAAATTGTTCGGCACATTATGTGTGTGCATTAATTAAATAACACAAAAATAAAACCGATTGCGAATATTTAACATTACAATTTTTCGATTCAGACTGACACACCCATTTGTAGATTTCGTTTAATGTTTTTTTCTTTCTTTCTTTCTTTCAATAATATTTAAAACAATACCTAAAGTCAGTCTCTTGCTTTAGGTTCGCAATATTGAGGTTCAATCGATGGTATGTATACAAAACCAATTATTTGACTGGCGAACCACCAAATAGGTGTTCAAAGGTGTCACACATTAAGAGTTGATGTAAAAAGCTAAGATGCGAATTCGATATGCTCTGGCTGTTGAGAAATCATTTATATTAATTTTTGTGATATAATTAATTTTCTGTTTTTGGTATAATGAGCTAACGATATATTATTGTACCCTTACCATACTAGTCCAGCAGCTTGTCGCTTGTGTGAAGCCGTTTATATGGAAAAATTGAGAGTCAAATATCTCCGAGACGGTAGAAGTAACTTCAAAGTTTAGAGATTTTCCGGGATACTTTTCAGCAAGTCTTCGTTAACGACACCATTTATTTTTTCCAAAATAAAATGTTCTTCCATGAAATTTTGGAAATGAATAGCTCTATCCGAAACAGAAATCAGATCTCAAAAAATTTTTACCGTTCAGTAGATATTTGTCTCCCAGTTTTTATTTTTTCATATAAACGGCTTTTCCGGACAGAAAATCGATTTTCCATTTTTCAGAAAAAAAAATTTTGTTCCTCAGTTTTGTACACGAGCTCCTGGACTATATACACAATGTAGTTATGTCACAGCAAAAAGCTTTAAATTAATAGGGGTATTCCCGTCAATTTGATATACTGAGCATATCGCGTATATTCTCAGTATACTGCGTATACTGCGTGTATCGAGTATAAATCGTATAGCTTTGACAAGTCTCACGTGGAGAAAAATTGAATTTTTTTCGCCACCGATTTCGATCAAACAAAATGCCAATGTGTAGCGAATGATCTCAGGAGT
>JANTFA010152896.1:0-10999 GCA_026413405.1 Phytosciara flavipes
TTGTACAACCGGCACAGCCACGACAACAATTTATTGTAACAGTAACTCGGTACAAATAATTTTATTGTGTTGAATGAAATAGAAAATTGGGCCTCTGTGAAGTGATTATCATTTATGGTTTAAACATTTTGCTATTAGTAAAAGAAAAGAAAAATTTTTGCAAATTACAATGAGTGAAACGATGTATGGAAGTGTGTACGAAGAAATCACATCGTTGTTCGTTGACACAATGGTGTTTCTGTTCAAATCGATGTTTTTCCTATTGGAGTCACTCTATCTGACAATTTTGCCGATCCGATATAGGAAACTAAAGGTTTGTGGAATAACATTTTGGTTAATGAATAGATGATCAACGGCAACGATAACAATGTAACGAAACAATGTGCCCAGCCTACAAAGCAAACAGATTTCTTAATTCAAAAATACACTCCCGCAATTTTAACGAAGATAAACATCTCTTCGTCGCGTAACATAAACTCGGTAAACGTGTTCGTTAAGAAAGGTACTGTGGCTGTGCAATTGAGTAACGGCGGTGCGGTGTGTCTAACTTTCTATTTCATTTATTCAGAAAATAACAAAATAAACAAAGAAAAATTGAATGCTAACAACTTGGCAGGTCAATCAACCTCTTTAATGAATCCATTTGTTAAATTGAATTTTTTTCCCTTTTTGGAAATGTTTTCAAACAAAAATTAGTGGCACTCGAGTTCGAGTATTAACTTAGCATGAAATAAATGCGAAATGCGTATACATTGGACGGTATAGATGTTCATCAACTGTAAATGAATCCCGATCGTTGATCATGATGATCATAATATTTAATGTTCTTTAAATAATGTAATGGAAATGCAAATGGATTTTTTAATTTCATAAATCAATCATATCAATGACTATGATCAATGAAAGCCGACGATTCCTTACTATGCAATGACATATTGTGTTACAGGTATAGTTCCACGAAACACTGCTCGATGAGTTCTCATATTTCAAAGAGCATCTCAATTGGTAGTCAGCGCTTCTATTATTGTCAGGCGCGTCGCGTCGACTTCCACGGGTAGCCGGGACAACTGCCCCCAACGAGATTTCAATTCATAAAAATTTCCCTTGTGAAATCTAATTTTTTGCCTCAAAATTAACTTTTCACCCCCAACGGAACGAGCCCAATGGAAGTCGGCGTGACTGATTATTGTAGTACGCCTTCAAACCAATCAGTGTGAGTACAAAGGTCCATTAAAACTACTCTCTACTAGAAGAGTCAACAATTCGATAAGTTTTGCATAAACCTGGATGCTCGATTCTCTGCATGTTAAATATTAATTTCTAAACCTCTGCCCTAATTTGCATAAAGAAACTTAACTTTTTAGAGAACGAAAGAATCTCTGTTATTCTAAAAGCTAGGTTTCTTATGTGAATTACTGCAGACCTCACTACACCTTTGAATAATTTCTATGTTTCTAATGCAAACTATGATTCCCCAGTTTAACTAT
This sequence comes from Phytosciara flavipes, assembly GCA_026413405.1. Classification (NCBI taxonomy): domain Eukaryota; kingdom Metazoa; phylum Arthropoda; class Insecta; order Diptera; family Sciaridae; genus Phytosciara; species Phytosciara flavipes. The sequence continues at coordinate 1,488 of JANTFA010152896.1, forward strand.
TTTCTATTGAAGTTCCATTTCGTTTTCTCAATATTATTGAACTTGTAAGCGTAGCCTCAGGCGCTTCGATCATTCGATGCTAAGCACTTGAATTTTATGTGTAAATGCAGTTAATGACTCTGCGCGATATTTTCTTTTCATAATACCATGCGATTGAAAGTAAGCATTAATCGCATACAATACATTATATGGGACTTTCCACGTTAAGTGAGAAGTTTTGAAATAACTCAGGCGAATGACAACATTTTTCGGCAAACTTTTTTGTTTAAAACCTGTTGCCAAAATGTGTATTTTGAGCCCAATGTTGCTTGAATATGTTCAAAGCTCGCGTAGGTCAAACATTGATTAGCAGGAAGATACAGAAGCAAATAATATTTTCGCGTATTTCTAGTAATTTTGAAACTATGTTCGTCACTTGAGGCTAAAAATACGCGTATTGTCAACAGCTTACAGGGAAAAAATATTGTCGGAAAAGGTTGTTATTTGCTCAAGTTCAAAAATTAACAATAATTTAACGCCACTAATCATGGAATGTCCCATATATACGCAAAATTAAAGCACCGGTTTGGACAAAAATTAAATTTAATAAAATTTTAGAAAAGGAATTTAATGGTGTCGCAGTCGCTATTACCTTGTCCTATTGGAAGAATGCACTTGCATTTTTGTGATATGTGAAAACTTTCTTATTTCAAAACGAACATTACTCAGAAGTCGCAAAACTCATTGTTTTGGTATTTTTAGACCTGCACGAAGTATTTAGGTCTTGTCCTATACATTAACTACTTTGTCGATAGCTAGTCGCATTGGGGTTCCGGAGTAAGGAGAAGCCTTTCGTGATTGGTCAGAGATGAAAAATCAGCGGCACAAATTTCGAAGATGATCAAATCTCTCGCATATATCTTTGGGACTAAGCAATCGACAATGAAAACTAAAGACAACACCAATCAGGGATTTAAATTTTGTCCAAATCACATCACGTGATGGAAGGTAGGAGTGCAAGTAGTGAGCACTGGATTTGCTTTTATTGAGCACATAAGACAGAATCAGTTAGACTCAGCCAGGATGAGAAATGGACCCAGTCTAATAGTCGCAATTGGGCCCTGTCTAATAGTTGCAATTGGACCCACTTCCATCGCTTTCATCGCTCGACTAAGTCTAACTCCCGTCTTTAACTTATCCCCATCCGACTTAAATTTACACTTTCAATCACATTTCCGGCTTAGAATTTTTAAACTTCTTATTTTTCATTTTATCCCTTTCAAAGTTTACAATTCTTCGGATTTCTTATAGCTGCGACTAACAACATAATTTCACGAAAAAATAAACGAAAAAACTGACATATTCGTCAAATCTGTTACTTCGTTCATTTGAAATATTCCGTTTTTCCGATTTCAGCTCTTCTACTTCATTTGTTTGAATATAAAATTTATGCCTTAAACTCTTTATTTTAAAACGTTACTTCAAGTTATTCGCTCATTACAACAAATGGATACCCTGTTTCTGAAAGAATATTTGATAATTTTTTTCTATTTTCTCAGTAATTTACTGATTAATTTTCAAATTAGCACCACCCATCTTTCTACTTTGTTTCACTTAATTACATGGTCTGAATGATGAGTGCGAAACGAATTAACATCAATGAATTCATAATAGAATGGAAAGAGCCAAAATGTTATTCGCTAAATGAAAATTATCACTGTAGAAATGAATATATGTGCTCAGACTAATTTAATGTAGACTAATATGTTAGAAATGAATTATTCCAATGCAGCTTTCGAGCGGCCGCACTGAGGTTGTCTACAAACATTTGGGTGGTAGTAAATCGTTCAGTGTAGTTGCATTCACAAATTTAGTTATGTTAGAAATGTAAGAATGCAGTGTAATGAAATTATTTTAATGGCCATAATCATCACCTTCCCATGCATATTTTTGATGTCATATGAGTGAAGATTATTTCACTGATACCTTCAATACTTTCGCTAGCGTGCGAGAAAAGGTTTTCGCGCACTAGTGCGAGAACAACATTCACTTTCTCACACGCTCTTTAAGACGATAACGATCCATTAGCTTGAATCAGGAGTAAATTTTTTATAAATAAAATTTTTGCTGAAACCTGGCCGCGAAACCTCGACATCAACAACATATTAATCTTGGAGCAACGACTGAATCATTCTGCTTTACAGACACATGCTTTTGTAGAATGTATTGTTGAAGTGTCCTTACTGAGCATTGACTACTTGATTTTATTCCAATGGTTACTTTACATCAAATTCCATGGTATATAGAAAAGCAGTCTTCTATAGGACATTCAAATAAAATTTGGTTTTCATGTGAATTATTCGTAAAAATATAGTCGATGTTTTGCATTGGAAAGCAACATAGCAACACATTCACACTAACAAAACCTAGTAGCACACACACACACATTAACAAACATAGTAACTTTAGTACCCTGATTAAGTTTACTGAATGTAGACGAAAGCTCGGAAGAAATAAAAATCACCAAAAAATTAAGCCTCGCATTTCAATTATTTAAAAATGAATATTGGAAAGGTGTGGTTATAGTCCAGATTACAAAAAAAACAATGTTTCTACCACGGCACTGCCGCAATTTGCAAGAAAAACAATCTCTGGATGAATAGCGAAAGAATTCTTTTGTTCGTTTCACAGTTCGTTTCTTGCAAATTGTGGCAGGGTAGGTATGACAGTACTTTCTCGCATACGATGTCTTGTAGATCTCTAGGGCGATAAAGTGCCTTCATACCTACCTGGGTAGAAAAATAACTATTCTGTCACCTAGCTTTTTAAACAATCTTATTATGATTGCTAGAAAGTACAGCGAATCACTCCTAAAAACTAACTTTCTCGTATAAATTTTGGTTTATCTAGGTTATATTTTTTTGCTCCGCTGCTCTCATTTCGTATGTTATTTCAAATAGCAAAATGAGAGAAATGGGAAAATCAAGAATAAATACGATAGAGCAGATAACACTAAAACGTTAGTTTTTGGGAGTGATAGGCTGATAGTAATGTTACACGCTATATAAGAACGCAGTCAAAATAGTTCAATATTCTTAAATCAAGCAAGTAAATCTAGAAGTTGTACTTATTGTTCATAAGTTGAAGGTGCAATTTAGAGTTCCAAACAGTGATTCAAAGGGCAGAAAATACCATCGAACATAACTTTTCTAAATATCAATTGAGTCGTTTCAGTTGTTTCTTCTAATTGAATTGAAATTGCGGTGCATTAACATTGGAATGAAAGTAAAGCAAGTTAAAAAACCTCACATGGTCGAACACGTTTACAAAAACATGAGAGTTGGTAAAAGTAAGGAAATTGTAGGGTACAAGAAATTGTTGTTGTACTCTTGTATTGTGTATACACCTCGATGAGTTACATACAATTTGTAATATTACATTCGAATTAATTAGGTGCGATTCTTAAATGTTTATTTGTGATATCTTAGCAATTTTAATGTTAATTTCAACATCGGAAATTTTTTGTTTTTGCGCTGGATTTGCGGGGAACGTTAATTGTTGTCATAGTGGCTCTACGTTTAAAATAATGGAAAACACTTGCGGTAATATTTTTAATCACCTAACTGTATTTAAATAGCAATCACTGCTGCTGTATAAATTCACTTTGCAAGACATTTTGATCGTAACATACCTATATTCCATTCCGTGAATATTAGGAAATGGAACTGATCGGATTGTGGTTCTGATTTATTTACATTTCAAAATTGATATTGTACTTCGACTAACTCATGCTAGCAAGCCGTTTTAGCTTTTTTGACAATAACTTACCACCATTACTCGAAGAATATTGTTGTATCACACAGTTGCAATAATATCTCGAGTTGGAATTTTCGTCCCAGATGTCAACCCAATGTCTGTTCGTCTTTACGTGTCACCAATTTGTAACCAATTCAAAACGAAAAAAAATTGACAGTTCAGGTGAGAAATTTTCTATTTTCTCAACGCTGGAGTCAGCTGTGGGACAATAGACGAGACGTCAACAAAGCGCCATATTCTTATCACCGCATTTGAGTGTAGGAAATAAGAGAATTCACGTCACTGGAATGAAATAGTCATTTGTTCGGCATCGGGTCAAAATAACTAGTTTTTTATAACCAAAATCCTAAAGCCCGTAATTAATATGAGAGGAACTATGATGTGAACGTATTTATGAGCTGGAAACTCTGTAGGGAATTTGAAAAAACCGAGGATACAGGGGCGGTAGCAACGTAGGTTCAAGGAAACGCCGCAGGCAAGTTGAAAAAAGCGAGGGTACAGCGGCGGCAGCAACGCAGGTTCAGGGCAACTACTTATTTCGACACCAAGCCGAATAAATGGGCTATACCGAGAGTATAGTTTTGCCTCACAAAACACCTGAGAAAACTCATTCAAATGGATCACAATATGAGTGATGATCACATTCAATTTTCCATACGATTTGACAGATAAAATGTCAAACAAATGTAAGAAATTTATGAAATATTTGCTATATTGTGTGTATGATTGTGGCACTGGCATGATAACAATATATTGACAGCGAATCATATCGTTGGTTTAATAGTTAAGGGAAGGAAGTAGCGTTGACAGAAGTCGGTAGATTATCGCCAAAAAAAGGTGACTTCCAGAAATTCATCATGCAACTGTTTGTCGAAGTTACTAATGAGATTGTTATGCTGAGCACATTACGCTTCTATCGTACAGCCACCGCATATTAATACCATCGATGATTGTGTAATGATTGAAAGTTTCTCAGGAGATATTTTCTCAAAATTTACCGCACCGTGAGTTGGCTCACATCAACGCTCAAAATTTTATCAATAAATCATTTTTTCTAATCCCTTGTATTGTCTATTAAAATATAAATTTTTGTAACCATTTCAATGAGCCATTTTTTTCGCCTCCGTTCATTTGCATAAAGTTACATGATTTTCGCTGTTCTGTTGAGACATCTACAAATTATATTATGACTTTTGGGTCAGACCAATCATCGATATGTTAATAAGTTATTGTTCCATTCAAAGGATGTTACAGGTCAAGTGGTATTGATAACTGGAGGTGGCGGAGGTGTCGGTGCGAATCTAGCCAAAAATTTTGCCAAACTAAATGCGCGAGTGGTCATCTGGGATATTAACAAAGACGGTATGTATATTTTGTGTAGATTTAGGCTTTGAGGTGCCGAATCATAAAACGGCTGAACAAGGTGCCACAATTTTTCTTTTCAATCTCTCGTTTATTATCATTCACATTCATATGCGTGGAACACCAATTAACAGGTGATTAGCGTCGTGTTTCTTGAGACTGGATTAGATGTTATAGTCGTTGGTTAATTTATTTTTTGCGGTGCGACATGATTATGAAATAGACAACGAACCATGCATTCAACAAAAATATTCAAAAAACTAAATGTTACCTCGTTAGCAGCAATTTTTTTTTGTCATTTTAATATTTTTGGTAAATTTGTTTACGCACAAAGGTAAACAACCTCTGAATATTAATGTTTTGTGCACTTAAAATACTGTTAATAATTCCACCCATATAATTAGCACGGTACACACACAAATGTCTATTTAATGTTTGCAATTGCTGTGGCGACACTAGGGTCGAGAGTTTCACAACTTTCGTTTTTTTTCTTTTCCATAGATTTTTTCTCGACAGTTTCATTATATATCTATCCATTTCAACATCTTCCAATTATGTAACTGAAGCTAACTCTATGCAAGAGAAACGCGATCCATTTTTAATTCTTAATTACAAGCGACAATCCCGTCAGCAATGCTTTTTTTTCGGGTCAATTACTTCTTAAGATCAAAGTCAAATCTTTTACTTCAATTGTTTTGAACATACATTTTACTATGAAGCACAGCACACAGCAGTGAGTAGAGTTTGTCGGATCACGGAAAATCGGGTCACGGGCTCGAAAGCTAATGCTTATACAGTTAGTCTAAGTCGAGCTACTCGGCCGTACAGTGATCGTAGAGTTTTTTGTCGATATCTCGAGTAGATTTTATACAATTTTCTAGAATTTTTTTTGTTTGAAAAGTTAAGCGGTGTTGCTGTGATCTAAAAATATGGCCACCAGCCGCCATTTTGGATTTTTGTGTTTTGTGGCCATAGATCATCTACAGGTTGCGGCACTTTGTGACGTAACCTTACTTTAGTTTCGTTAAATCTTTCGTTCACTGGAATATTTGTATGACTTTTTTTTACCGTGGCAAATGTTTCCTGACATGGATGACATTTCAAACGTATTGAAGATGTTCTATAATTCAAGTGAACTTAACTGATTCAACTTGATTTTCAGAGTTCAAGTTTCTAGTTAGAATTCATACGGAACTTTCGAAGTTGCTGCAAGCAATTTTAACAAGAGTGAAGAGATGAGTTTAAATGGAATGTTGTAAAGATGTGGTTTTGCACAGTAGTTTTGAGATTCTTGCCTTTAAGGAATAAAAACAAAATTTTAAACAGCATTCGTACATAAGTATACGTAAGCGTTAAAAAAAACTTGGCAAATATTCCGAATCGAAAATGAAAAATTTCAAACATTGTCACCTCAGAAGCGTATTACAAATTGAAAATCTCTTCCATCTTCACTGTTTTAGACTCATGGGTTTTCAGTGCGATGCACTTGGCTAGCCGCTTAAGCCGCTTCACACCAGGGGCCCATGGTCTCTACCACAAACGAAACGAAGTGATAGTTCTGGTCCAGTAATTTGGCGTAGGTGTGATTTTTGACCCTGACCATGTTCCTCGCTGCTCTACCGAGATCTCTGGCTGTGGCCTTCCATACTAGGTTAGAGTGTGTCGGGGCATGACGCGTCCCAGATGAGCGTTTTATTTTTATGCCTTTTATATGGACAACGAGCGAAATGTCGTACAATGTTCGTACGGTTCCTCCTAATGTATGTTTTACAATGAAATCGATAACTTTGGGTAGGCTTACAATCCAGTGCAGACCTTGGACATGCACGAGTAGTGGTACACTTGTTGTTCTTTTATTCATAAACTCTTTTCTATGAATGATTATTATACAACAAAAGTAGGAACAATTTCTCCCAGACACCCATACGTTTTCAAACCGTTCTGCCACCTAAACAACACATCAATTTGCATCCAGTTCACCTTGTTGAACTAGTGTAATGAAACGGGGATTTCAAGATTTTCGAAGAATATCAGATGCGATGCATTAAGGCTTCATAGAAGAGGTTCCAAGAAAAATGCGAGTAAGATATAAGAGAAATGTAGACCATAAATGCGATTTATCGTTTAGTGAAATAGAACATGTTGGCCTTAGATACACTGCTCATCACCATTTTTTTGTTCTTTTTGTGCAACAATTAACATTTTGCAGAGATGAGGTCAAACTAATAAAGCACAATGTCTTGCACAACATGCATTTATGGCTCTTTTTTTGAAGATAAATCAAAATAATCGACAGTCTTTTTCATTTTTTGCTCTGAAATATTACTTTCATTTTTCAGTCATTTATTAACCCAAAAATTAAATTTTTTCTAACGATCCATAAACCATCAAATGTTTTTTTTATGATTTATTGAATTTTTCATTCAAATACATTTTTTCTTGCATGTTTTGTAAAAGTTAATTTCTTTAAATTATGAATTTGAAAAAAAATGTTTGTGAAATCCGGTGAAATCGTTTGAAATAACCGAACAGCGTGCTTATACAAAAGGAAATCCATTTTAATTGGGTAAACTTTAGGAATGGTATTGCGTATAATCAAGTTGCCAAATGCGGGAGAAGTTAGAAAAAAGATCCATTATGATTACAATTCTTTTCGAACAAAAACTATTGAACATCTAACCCAGATCGCTCATGTATTGAATTACGTCCGCTGCGCCAAGCGCTAACAATCAATAAGGAAATGAGAGATCTATCTTTACAAATCAAATTGTGAGCTCACCACGTGCTAATTTTTTTTTAATATAAAGTCGAGGGGTTCCTCACTAGACAAAATTTTGTGACCATAATTGCTCATTATCAAAGTAGTTGCTCTTGCGCACTACCTTGTAACATGAAAATTTCCTATTAGATTCTTCTGGTGTGTGGTACGAATAACCCCAGTGTGTTTGTAACCCCTCCTTGTCTATAAAGAGCTATGACTGCACCCAATACATTTTTTCGTAATTATTGTAATTTGATACTAACAGCTTCTGTTGACTGTATCTCTCATAAAATTCGCTATATATCGCTAATGATTCGCGCAATGTCTGCGTGAAATTTTCAATGTCATAGTCGTTCCGTTCGAACGAAAATTTCGATGCCAAATTTGTATTTTCGCATAAGAGATCAAATTCACTGTCAATAACAAACCGTGTAATTTCGTGTGTAAATATTTACATTTCTCTCGCAAATTTAAAGAGACTGCACACAGTGCGCGCAAATTAATTCAATTTATTTGGTACACAGTTGAAAAATGTACAAAAGAAAAATGAGTTCTCGGTAGGTCTATGTGGAATTGCAGAATGATCTGAACAATTTGAATTCACGAGCACACTGGCATCTTTCACATTTTCAAAATATCATTTTCTCTACCGAGACCACCGAAATGTTCAGGGCTGTTCATAAATGACGTCCACCTAGAGGATAGAAAGGGCCTTAGTCGAAATCGAACATAATTGGACTGGGGAGGGGGTGGGGGAGGATCTTGAATATGATGCATGTCCAATGTCTAAGCGCAGAACAAATTGTGATTTGTGCTACGATTTTTGTACTTCCAAAGTCTAAGTCCGCACAGTTGCAAAATGAACCTTTTCTAAGATAAACGTTAAAACTGGTCATCATGTTGCACACATATTGGGATTTTGCGTCAAGTTGGGTGAATTTCGGAACCATTTCCGCCAGCAAGCGCAAAACATTGTTGACAAGAAAATGTGGAATCATTATAACAATGAACTCACCTATAGGTCCACAATTTAGCTGATTCGTTGAGTGTTTATACCTTTGTTGTTCTGAACTACAAACATAATTTCATTCTAAGAAAAATTTCAATGGAAGGGGGTAGGGACAGGGTAGGGATGCGGCGTCAACATAGTAATTTTAAGAAATAAAGGTAGAGGCTGAATCGGGTCGCCCCGGGTTGGGCAAGAAGGAGTGGGGTTCAAAAATGTTCAAATAAGCTATTTTAACACGAATGTCATGGAAATTCTACATAACTACTTTCATAAGAGGCTCTAAAGAACGGTTATTTATTCAACTGCTTTTTCGGCTCAGATACCGTAAACTTTGAAATTGAGGGGTCGTTCATAAATGACGCTACGCTATTTTCGAGACTTTAGACACCAGCTACTCCCACGCAAAAAGGGTCAAAATTGAACAAAATTTGTTAGGGCCGCGCCGTCACGTTTTCTCGAAACCTTAGTCCACCCTAATAGCGTGACGTCATTTATGAACAGCCCCTAAGCCAAGAAAGGTGCTGTTCACATAATGTGCTTCGCTATTTTATGTAATTTTCGACAATCCGCCCATCACGCAAAAAG